>VUYV01000680.1:159459-207927 GCA_008711295.1 Anarhynchus alexandrinus | reverse complement strand
GGGCTCCCGCCCCGCCGCTCCGCCCCGCCCTCGGCTCGGGGAGGGACCGGGGAGCCGGCGGGCCCCCCGCACCCCCGCCCCGGGACCCGCCGCCGAGCGGGGGCTACCGGAGGGGGAACGGGCACCGCCACGGGAATCCCCCCCCGTCCCCTCCCGGGGAACGGCCGCGGGATGCCGGTGGCGTGAGGGCTGTGGCATCCCCGGGGGTGCCCGCGGGAGCCCCACGGGGTGGGGGTGGGGGATCCCCGGGTGACGGCCACACGGTCCGGGTGGGGTGACGGCCCTGCGATGACCCGTAGGGTGATGCCACCGGGTCCCCCATCCGGTGGCCGTGCACTTGCCCTGGGGGTGGCCGTGGGGTGCCAGGGGGTGCCCGTCACCCACTCCCCCGGTGCCAGCCGCAGCCTCACAGGGGGTGACGGTCAGCGCAGCACAGGGACATCGGCAGGGAGGGCAGCTCCGCCGCCAGCGAGACCTTAACAGCCCCCGCCGGGATGCTGCAGCGGGACATGTGGCTGTGCCGGGCAGGGGTGCCAGCCTGGCCCCCAGGACAGCAAAGGTCAGAGGTGACACAGAGGGCTGTCCTGGGGGCACCCCACACATTGGGGGGCTGCTCTTGCCCCGGAGCAGACCCCTCACCTGCCTGGCCTGAGCGCTCGTCCCCTTGCACTAGGGCTGTCCCCCCTCTTTGCTGTTGGGGGGGGGACGTCACCAGCTGTTCTCTGTGGTCACAGCCCCCCCCGGAGACCCCCCCCCGGGGCTCCTTGGGACTGCACCCACCCCCGGGGGCGAGAGCTCCTGCTCTCCCTTCGCTGAGCCCCGATGCCATGGGGCTGTGCCAGGGGCAGCGGCACCGTGGTGACAGGGCAGAGCCATGCCAGCCCCGGGGTCACGGTGCCCACCGTGTGCCAGGGCCAGAGGCCGGGCGGGCGAAGGGGGTGCGGGGGTGCCCCACGCAGGCCATGACCCCGCTGCCGTTTCCTCCCCGTGGGCAGGGCGGCGGGCACCCGCTGCGGCCGCACACATGGCGCCTTGTTCTGCCGGGGCCCGGCCGGAAGGACTTCCTCCATCCCGGCCAGGGGATGACGACCCGGAGAAGCCGGACACCGGCAGCCCGCTCCCGCCACAGCCGAGCAGAACGGCTCCGGCAGCCGGCCAAGCCCCGCCACCTCGCTCGGAGCGGGGCGGTGGTGGCCACGTCTCCCCCGGTCCCCTCGGCTCCGGCCCTGACTCACCTTGCTGGAACTCGTCTCCTGCGACCGGACCTCACAGCGTGGCCGCGGCAGCCCGGCAGTGTGGGCTCGGCGGTTGTGGGGGTGCCTGAGCAGCACCCACGGTGGGCAGAGGGCTGCGGCCATGCAGGGGGGCTTGGGTGCTCCCTCGGGGCATGGGTGAGGTGGAGGCGGGGGGCATGGCAGAGCCCGTGGACATCGTCAGGCCGGGGGAGCCAGGCCTCCGGCCCCGCCAGTGCCGGGGGCCGGGAGCTGCCTTCCCCTTCCCCACGGCGGTGGCGGGGGGAGGCAGGCGGGGGAGCGCTCCCCGAGCCACATGGTGGGCTGGAGGAGGAGCCGTTGCCCAGGCAACAGCTGAGAGCATCCTTCACCCCTGAAAATCGTGTGCCGGCGCTGCCGCCACAGCCCCATGGATCGGGACAGTGCCCAGGACCCCCCCACACTCCCCCCAGGGCCCACCCAGAGCTCACCCAGGGCCTGCCGTGTCCGTGGGGCCGAGCCCCACCAGTGCCAGCTCTGGCTGTACACCAGCACCCCCCCCCCCCACATGCTGCTCTTCCCCAGCAAGGACAGGGATGGGGACAAGGCATCCCCCAAAGGCAGGGGCTGGGACACTGCTGGGCGGGGGGGAGCTGGGGACAGGCAGAGCCCCTTCCACACCCCACTCACGGCTCAGCCTCGGGCTGCCCAAACCCGTCCCTGCCTGCAGAGCCACGCTGACCGTGTGACAGACACCACTAACACGTTGGTGACCCCAGGACCTGGGTGCCAGGGTGTCACAGCCCAGGCAGTGCCAGCGGGGTGGCATGAGCATCCCTGGCCAGTGCAGTGGGAGCAGCAATCCCCAGGCAGTCCCCATCCCCCCACCCTGCCTTCTTTCCTTCCATGGCTGCAGAAAATTCCTGGATTTTACCCCAAGATGCCCCCTCCGAGTGTGAGAACTCCTCCTCGGCCTGCTCCCATAGCAACTGTTCCCTAGCTACCCAGCCGCACTTGCTATTCTCATCCCTGTGCAGCTGTGTGCGGCTCCCCCCGCGCTGCGCACAGGACTGCCGGCACTGCCGCCGGCCCTGCTGCCGACCCCGGTCCCCAAACCCACCTTGCATCCACCCTGACCAGGCTGCCCCCCTTTGCACACCCCCCATGGCGAGTGTCGCGACCCTAAACCTCCTCACGCCATGTCCCCCCTTCCAGGGGCTGTCCCTTGGGCTGAGGTGGCAGTGGTCCATGCTGGCACAAGGTCCCCCTCTGCATGGTCCCCCCTCCAAAAACAGTGATGCATCTGGAGGGGAGTGGGACTCTGCCCCGAGCCCCACAGGGGCTGACAGGGGAGCAGGGGGAGGACATGCCCCAAAGGGGACCACAACAGACACGAGCACCCCAATAGCAAAAGGCCTTTGTGCCTGTCATGCCCCTGCACTGACCCAAACCACCCAGCAGATGCCACCGAGGGCCACCCATGGTCCCCAGGGCTCAGCATCAGCCCTTGCCCTGGAGGGCAGCCCCAGACCCCCCTCCCCTGCAGGACAGGAGCACCAAAGCAGAGCCCATGGCAGCCCAGAGCCCTCCTTACAGCCACCAACCCCACACGGCCCAGAGCGGGCCCCCCCTTGACACGACAGCGATAGAAGGCACGGCGAATCTTAACGCTTAACAAAAGGTTAGAAATTTAAATACTCTCCAACTTTAGTGCAAGGCAAGCACATGATACCACAGGTCCAAGTAGGTGCTCAGCCCCCCCGGGGGGCCTGGCTCAGAACGAGCACGAGGCAGCAGCACGCACACATGCACGCACGCGTGTGCGTACATACACACAGAAGAGACGAGTTATTGCTCGGGACACAGCTGGGATGAGTGTGCTCAAGAGGGGACAGGATAAGCAGAACGGAGAGGCGGGCTGAACCCCACGCTGCTCCCCAGGGACACGCAGGGCTCCAGCCCCTCCGCTCCTGCCCTGTCCTCGGGCACAGGAGCTGTGCTGGCTCCCCAGGACCCCTGGGGACAGACACTAAGCCGGCACGGCGGGCAGGCTGGTCCCGGCCCCACTCACTCTTGGGTCACAGCTCACAGCATGACCCCAGGAAGGGACATTCCCTTTACCACGGCTTTGCTCCCTGAGAGCAGGGTCCCTTATGTGTCTGCTCCCCCGACACCGAGCTGGGCCTGGGGACCATGGCACCTCCAGCACGCACAGATGGCTGATCGGGAGCTGGTGGAACTGTGCCGGGGCCATCCTGCGCCACGGCAGGGATCACACCAACCCTTTGGACCCTGCAGCAAATACCTGCTAAGCAGGTGCCCTGGGAGCGGCTGTGTCCCACCGTGCCACAGGCATCCTGCCGGCGGTCTGGAGAGGGGGCCAGGATCAGCTCCCCGGAGCTGGCAGCATGTGCGAGACGAGGCAGGAGGAAGCAGGTTCCGGCAGACAGGGAAGCGAGGATGAGGCAGTGACGCTCTGCTGCCAGGATGCAATGGTAGACGCTTTGGCACAGCAGTTTCCTGTGCCTCGGGGCTGAGCAATGGACTCCGCTGGAGCCAGGGACGCCTCAGCACGGCCAGAAAGGTCCAGGAAAGATGCTTTAGACACCTCAAGGCACAGAAGGCCTCTGCCCAGGACTCCCTGGTACAAAGCTGGGACCGTCGCTCCCCCCATAGGAGGACATTTGTGCCTGTGACAGGGTGGGGGCAGTGCAGGCCCCCACCTATAGATTAAAAACTGACATGTGATATGTACAGACTGACATATATAAATATACACCAAACCTGCAGTGCCGCTTTGGCACCGTGGAATGTGTCAGCAGAGCTGCTCCAGCCTGGCCTCGGCCCACGCCGGCACAATCCCTCCCTCCCACCCTGGGCCCGGGAGGGGAGCGGCAATCGGCGGGCGGCAGCAGCTCAATCCCAAGTGGCAGATTCAGAAGTGTTCAGGTCCATCTCGGGGATGAGGGCTTGTCCTTTGGCCAGAGGCACCATGGCCCGAGCCGCTGGCTGCCGCCGGCCCTGGAGCCATCCTCACAGTCTTCAAATACAGACGTGTAAAGCTGTAAACAAATCCACCTTGTGGGGCCGCTGCTACCTTGTCCTTCAGGTTGGGCTGTTGTTCTGCTGGGCACCCAGAGAGGCAAGGGGGTCCCAGGGGCTGGAGAATGAGCTGTGCTCTACAGCCGGGTGGGCTCTTCCTCGCTGTCGCTGCAGTTTCCACAACAGTCCTGAAGTCAGAAGGGCAAGGAGAGGGAGGAGGGAGAGAGAGGAGCACAGCAAGCAGAGGGTGAGCACGGTCACACAACCCAGCCTTACAGCTGCCCTCTGGCAGGGAAGGGCCATGCCCCCCCCCCAGCCTGTGCACGGGAGGCCAAGGGTTGTAGGGGACCCCCAGACTGCAGAGAAACAGTCAAGCTGCATCTGGGGGGTTCAGCTCCTGGCAGACAGGCTGGTGAGCACACAGCTGACTAGCTCACAAGCTGGGAAGAAGATGGGCTCGGTGGACCACAGCCACCCAGGGAGACAGCTCAGTGCCAGCACAGACGATCTGCCCCGCTCAGGGCTCAGCCGGCCACAGAAGCAGCTGAAGCCCTTTTAGCTGCAACGGGAAGGAGCCTGAGCACCGGGCAATGCCAAACCCTTCACAGTTTCTCAACACTTCTGTGTGTCCCGGACATCCGAAGAGAGGAGTGAAGGGAACTTCCCACAGCCCCCTGGGAGCAGAGCTCCCAGCAGCAGCAGTGCAGGGGCAGCTTTGGCTCAAGCTGAGGGTAAGGCCCCCCTCATGAAGGCAGTGAGAGCAGGGAAGCGGGATTAGTGGCTCAGGGGGCAGTTAGAACAACAAGCAGCTTGTGCTCTGCTGGGGGAGGGGGATAGGCACTGAAGGACAACACTCCTCTTTCCCAGATCTTGCCATGTCCGTGGGCCACCGGGTATTTCCCTGAGCAGAGCAGCCAGGAGAGACTGCTCACCTCTGGAAAGAAAAAACACGTGGCAAATCACAGCTCAACCCCTGCTACGTGCAGCTGCCCATCCTCCGGCAGGTCCTGCCTGCCTCGGGAAGGGTTGGATATCCCAGCCCAGAGCTGGCTCTGGCTAGGGCAGCCCACTGAACAGTGAAGCACTACTCGGCGCTCATCGGAGAAGCAGAAGTCAGCACCGGGTGGCTGAGACTGGGTCCAGAGCCAACCGTGCTTGAGTCCCACAGCTGCAAGCAGCTGTTGAGAGGCAGCAGCCCAGACTTTGCCAGTCCTGGAAAGAAGGCAAAGACTGTTCTGGGCAGAGGAGACAGGCAGACAAGCAAGCCCACAGCAGCTGCAAGACATTTCCGTTCTCCTCATCCCTCGAAAGCACTGCGCTCTCTGCCTGCCCGAGGCCTGGCAGAAATGCTCCGGGGAGCCTAGGAGCCCATTCCAAGAGCAAGGTCTTCTTTGGGGATAGTATTATTCACATCGGAAGGGAGCAGACTTACTATTTCAGTGCCTTCAACAACAGCCCTCTCCCTGTGTGACTGCAGCATGTTTAGCCAGGACACTCCACCCCAGTCCCCTCGACTCCCCCAGCACAGGGAATGCCAGCCAGGCGAGGGCTGGCTCCCTGCAGCCTTGCGTGGGTCCCTCTGAGAGCCCTGGGGTCTGGGCCACCCAGCACAGGGGGAGACTTTGCCTGCTTCCCCCTCCTGCTCACCTCCCTGCCAGATTTGCCTGGCACAGGCAGGAGCGGGCTCAGTGCTGCTACAGGACTTGCTGGGGAGGAAACGCTGGGCGAACACTTACCTGTCTGCTGAATAAGCGCTGGAGTAACCCTTTTTTGGGCTGTGGAGAAGGCTGCCCTTTCCAGTCTAGGTCTGGGGGCACTGTGCCGTCTGTGCTAAAGACATTCAGCTCCTTAAAACACTCCGTCTCGATCATCTGGAAGAGGACAAAGATGGCTGCAGCAACTGCCACACAAAGGCTGTCACCAAGGCCCCAGAAGAGCGCAATAGCAGCAGGGATAGCACGAAATCTGTGGGACACTGCACGCGGCCATGGTGAGCACAAGCAGGAGCAAAAACTTGTCCTGCAAACCTACCTCATTCTGCCAAGGAATGGGCACGCTTCCCGTAGCAAATTTCTGGTAGAAGTCATTATCTGTGGGCTCCAGCTCCACCCCTTTCACTGTGGAGAACTGCTCGATGTCCAGAACATCCTTGCAGTAGATGGCCTGGGGCTAAACAGCACAAAGACTGCTCTAATGCCAGGCTCCACTAAGATGCCTCCATCTCACGCAACCATGGCTCACGGCCAAGCCCACTCTCCCCACAGCCCAGAGCTTGCTTGACCCTTTTGCCGCCAGGCTTCAGAAACAACAGGGAAGGGGATGGGGGCCATTTCCTCAGATGAGGCACCCCAGGGCTCCAGCTTCCCTTGACAGCACCAGTGACTGAAGAGGTCAGAACATAGACAGGCACTTACATCTGGCTTGAAGGGGGGGTCTAGCATGCCTGCTTCCAGCCTCCTGAAGTTGAGATGCTTGAAGAGAGGGTGCTCCTTCACTTCCTTGGCCCCGGCTCCTCGGCACCCCAGGCGCTCCAGAGGGTCTTTGCACAGGAGCTGCAAAACAAACGAAATTAGTGCCCCAGGTGGAGGGTGCTTCAGGCAGCAGCAGCCCTGAGGTTGGCTGGACTCCTGCAGTATGTGTCTAGGGACAGCATAGGCCTGCTGGGCAGCTGGGAGAGTGAAGAATTAAGGCATTCTGGAACTTCCTGCATGGTCTTATCAGAGCCAGAGCAAGGGAACCCGTCTGCCTGCAAAAGGAAGTAGGAGTGAAGGGACAGGGATGCACACTCGTACCATGGTGCAGAGGGAGCGGGCGCAGGGTGAGAACTTCTCCGAGTACTCCTCCTGCACTTCTTTCACCAACCGCTCCACCTCCTCCCGCTTGATCTTCTTCTTGCGCTGCTGGAAGGGGGACTGTCCCTCAATCATCTCGTACACCAGGCAGCCCAGAGCCCACCAGTCCGGGCTGAACGTGTAGCGCTCGTTCTTCACCACCTCTGGAGCTACATAGGAGCAGGGGTAAGGGATGCGTGAAGGCAGGGAGAATACGTGTGCAGTCAGAGACCACTTTTTGATTAAACCAGGGCCACTTACCCATGTAGCCAACTGTCCCCACCCGGCCCTTGATTGTTTGGCCCTCTGGCACGTGCACAGCTAGCCCCAGGTCTGAGATACGGATGTGACCTGCACAGAGGAAGGGGCAAGTTAACAGGACAGGGTCAACGGACAACATTTGAAACTGCCAAGAACACAGAGTAACCCTGGTTCAAGCACAGGAAGAGAGGAGGACCCAGGTCCAGGGCTCCTCTTTACCGACACTCACCATGGTCATCCAGCAATATGTTCTCTGGCTTCAGATCCCTAGGAAGGAAGACACTTGATTAGCAAGAAGCCCATTATCAAAGCAAAGGACACAAGAAACCGCAACATCTCAAGAAGTCACAAATCATCAGCAGAAGGATGCAATGCCCCTGCCTCAGGCACACAGATAACCTTCCCCTCACCCCCTGCCCCGGACTTAGCCCTGCAAGCTCCCCTCTCCCAGGCAGAGAAGCAGGTCATGACAGTCTTCAACCCTCTGCAAGGAATCAGTGAGCCTGTGGCTGACTCCTTCTTTGCAGGTGCAGCGCTCATTATGGGGCAAGAGAGAAGGAGCAGAGGCTGCTTCTGCTTACCTTGCCCCAGGGCAAGGTACAGGGCAGGACTAGGAGGGACGTTCCGGCCCTGTGTTTAGCCATGCTATCCTTAACCTGCATCACACAACCCGGTGAGCACAGTCATTTGATCAGCTTGTTCTCCCTCCTGCCCAGCTCTCAGTCTTGAGCGTATCGGGGCAGCCTACCCTCCTTTGTTCTAGTGTCAATACTGCCCGGGGAGTTAAGCACCCAAGCACCTGCCCTGAGGCACTCACAGCACTATCACATCCTGTTCTTGGCGATCATTTACCAGCACGAGGAAGCCAAGCTAGACTCTCCCGTCTCTCCCATGAGAGCAGCTTTCTGTTCCTGATCCCCTCTCACCCAGCTCTGTGCTGCTTTCAAGCCTGAGCTTATTTTCTTGAGAAGACAGACCCAGCTGGGCTAGTAAGAGCAGCAGGAACCCTCTTGCTTCTACAGCCTGTACAAGGTCTCCCAGCAGGGGCCAGGCAGCACGCACCTGTACACTATCCTCTCCTGGTGCAAGTCCTCGAGGCCGCAGCAGATTTCGGCAGCATAGAAAGCTGCTCGGGGCTCCTCGAAGCCAGCCTCTCCCATGTGGTAGATATGGAACTTGAGGTCCCCTCCATTCATGAGGGTCAGCACTAGGCAGAGAGCATCTTTAGTTTCATATGCATAGGCTAAGCTCACCTGCAATTCAGGGCAGAAAGGCTGTTAGAAGACACAGCTGGAAGAGGGAGGTGCCCACGCTCTGATGGGCACTTTTGTCACCCAAGCAGCCACTCACAGGCTGCAGGACTGGGCCTTTGCCGGCAGAGGGGAAACCGTGCACACCCAGGGAGGACATGGAAGTGTCCAGCAGCCCCTTGCGCACCCCTAGCTTTCCTCAGACAGGGAGGACACTATTTTCCTGAGCCAGAACTGCTCCCCTCCAGGGGCAAGCAGCACCCAAGAGCAACCCCGGGGCAGCATCTGATGAATCCTCCATAAAGGGAGGTTTCAGGCTGTCCACACTTCAGGGCAGCCAGGGAGAGAACTCCCCACTGCACAACTCAGGGCTAGGCTTCTGCCCGCTTGGCTGTATGGAGAGACAGTTCTCACTGTTTTCTTCCACCCCAGAGGTTAACAAGGTGTCTGCGAGACCAGATGGGTGTTTGGGTCTGACTTTGGGGACATTTAGGTCATCTTGTGGAGGCAGCAGGAGGTCCTGCCAGACCCCAGTCTTGCGAGAGATCTGAAGCCGAGAGGACCCTACTCTGTGGGCAGGGCCTGCTCCTGCCTCTCCACACGGGGTGAGGAACACAGAGGTGCCGGGCCGGCTGGTTGGAGGAAGAATCAACCACCACAGCAAAGTGAGAGCAATTCCTATGTACTTACTACAAACCTACTGTTCACTTTTTCCAGGATCTGTTTCTCATTCAGGGCCATGGCTTCTCCCTTCCGCTTTTTGATCCGTTTCTTCTCCAGCTTCTTGCAGGCGTACATCTTCCCTGTGGCGCGCACTTGGCAGGCACAAACCTGGAGGGGGAACAAAGCTCAGCACCCTCCTGCTGCCGTTTCCAGGGAGAGGTTTAGGTCTAGGTTCTGCTTTCAGGAAGAAGCACAGGAAGGCAAAGATCTCCCTGTCCCCACCTCGCTCTGAGGTTAGCAAGAAGCCCATTGTCAAATCAAAGACACAGGGAACAGTGACATCTCCAGATGTCACAGATAAGAAGCAGAGGGTTGTGATGCCCCTGCCACCTGTAGCAGCACCATGGCTGGTGCCTGGGAAGACAGAAGGCCACCCCAGAAACAGAAGGAAGCCTACAGTGACAGTTTCCAGGAGTGCTGTTTCCTCTGCCAAGACACCAGGAACAGACCTGACCCTCTGCCCAGGCAGCAGTACGCGCCACAGGGTGCATGCTACCTACCCTGTGCAACACCTCCCACACCTCCAGTGCCCAGCAAGAGGGGAGCTCTGGCCGCTCAGAGGGGAGCTGGCAAATCATGCAAAGCCCAGAGCACAGCAGCGCCCACCACAGAGCCCCCCCCCAGCCAGCAGCACCTGCCTCCAGGTGCTGGAGCAGCTTGTGGCACCCTCATGGCCAACCCAGGTCCGCATCTGGCAGCAGGCAATGGTGGCTGCCTGGTACCCCGAATGCAGAGGAAATGCTGGTCACTCACCTCCCCAAAACCGCCTTTGCCCAGCACACGGTACTGGCGGAAAGTGTTTTTGGTCACTGGCTGCCTGTGAGGGAAAGGAAACTAGAGTGAGATGACAGCAGAGAGAGAGCAGGGGCTGAAGCCCAAACCACCCCCGCGCCCTGGCCTGAGAGACTGTGGCTCACCCCAAAACCCCTGCTCATGCAGACCTTGCTTTCCTGTGAGGCAAGCAAGGCTGGGACAGCCAGTAGAGGCTGATGGTGCCAATAAAGGGCCCTGAAGGACAGCAAGAGCAGACAAAGGACAGGCCCTTGGCTCCTGCTAGGGCCCAGCATGGGAAGAAACCCTCAATCAGCCCGTGCAAGCAGGGTGCAGGTCTCCCAGAGGTGCCAGGGAGCGTTACCGTTCCAGCCATTTCCACTGTAGGAAGCGGTTGAAGTATAAGCTGTCGAGGTAGTCGGCAAAGGGAGCAACACTCAGGTAGTCGTGGATAAGCCTAGGAGAGAGCAGAGCCAGCAAGGTTCCTGAGAGCTGATCACAGCCACGGAAAAAGCCAGCGGTCCAAGGGAAGAGGAGGTGAGCAGCTCCGAGAGCCCAGTCACTCTGCCATCCCCTCACCCAGCCTAGTACTGAATCACCCACGTAGCCCCAGCCCAGAAAGCCCCACTCCACGCTAAGCCTGGTGCAAAAGGAAGGTGCGTTGGAGGTACCACTGTGACAAACACAGCACCCTGGGATGGGGCTGGCACTGCTAATTGTGGCCTCTCAGCACCAGCCCAGGCTGTGGGACAAAAGGGGACGATGGGACTCTTTGCAATTGCCCCTCTGCTCACAGGGCAAATGCACGCTCAAGGCTGTAATCAGCTGCCGAAAGCTGTTAGCAATGTTCAGCACCAGGCGCTGAGTTGTTCAGTTTCAGATGAATATCCAGCACAAAAGGCCACAGGGGATCCTGCTCGAGAGAGCTAACTGCCTCGGAGAGCGGTGCCAGGGCTGCCCAGCAGAGTAAAGAGCCTTAGACACAGTGTCTAGACTGGAGACGTGCATCAAGGAGAAGCGGACGGGCTCTTCCCCTTTCAGAGCTTGCCAAGAGCAGGCAGGGCCCAGCCCGGAGGCTCTGCATTCAGACAGCGACACTAGTTACCACACACAGAGCTAACGCTCCCCAGAAGACTGCAGCAAACCCATTGCCACAGCCCTGCACTCGATTAGGCAACGTGCTCCAGCTACTGTTCAGGGAGGGGTGGAGGCCGTAAGCCCAGTTTGCCTAACAGTTTCCGCTTTGCACCCAGAGCCAGGACCTCAGCCACTGCTTCAGCGATGGGAACAGAAGTGACCTTAGATCCCTGCAGTAAGAGCCAATGTAACCTAACCACAATGGCCACATCTGCAGCCAGCGGGAGAGGACAGCTGGCACCGGGACTGCAGCTGTCAGCTCTGCTCTACGGGTGCCTACGAGATCCAGGCACAAGACTAGGAACAGCATGGACAGATGCTGAGGCTTGCTGAAACGGGGTCTTCCCAAATGGCAAGTCAGACCCATGGCAGACTGAGAGGAGTGAGAGGTTTCTGCAGCATCTCGTGGCTCCCAGAGCCCACGGGAGCTCCCTGTATTTGTTTTCCTGCAGCTGTGCTGCAATCTGCTAGCCCAAAACTTCCCAGGCCCCAGCTTTAGCACCAGCCATCGCTCACCTGGAGGAAGGGACCACGAGGGAGAAGGTGAGTTAGCTGCCCCTACCATGCCTACCCTGTGCCATGGTGCCACCTGAGGGCAGGCCCCAGGCCTCCAACTTACTTAGTGGATTCCTTGAAGAGCTCCTTGGAAGGTTCCTGTTCCAGCCTCTCACAACAGGCATCCACTAGCTGCGGGGGGACTTCAGGCACATGGTCCTCACTCTGGGGACAAAGGGATGGAGTCAGACATAGGGAGCAGAGCACAAGGATCCTCCCAGGAAGGAGAAGCCCACAGGAACAGCACACAGGTGCCCATCTGCTTTTTAGGGCCAGTGGCAAAAGCAGTAATGGTTGCTTGTGAGGTGGTATGGTGGCTCTGTACTCTGCCCTCACTGTCCTGCCCAGCACGTTCGCTGCAGCAGGACACGGGTAATGACAGCTGTCAGCTTTCCAACTGCTCTACTGTTGCAGGCAGCAAACACAACTCTCTTACTCACGTTTGGCTTCAAGTACTTTTCAATCAGGTGCTGCCCGCATTCCTTCCGCTTCTCATCTGGAGCCACTTCGTACCCTGCCTGCACAGAGCAAACAGTGTGAGGAGCAGGTCCAGCCAGGAACCGAGCCCTGCTACCAGGCAACAGCTGCAGAGCAGCAACACCCTCTGCCCAAGGTTTCCCATGCTTTCCTGGAAAACCAGATCTCCAGCTCCCTAAGCAAAAGCCCAGCCCTCTCTTGGAGAAACTGCAACTCACAGGTTTTTCCTTCAGGAAAACCCTACGTGCCCAGAAGTACCTGGCAACTGCTGGAGCACCCAGGGCCAACCGGTCCATGCCCAGGGCATCAAGAACTTCCCTGCCTCCCCCAGTGAAGCCTGACGGGGCTATGCTCTTACCACGGCATCCAGGAACTTGACGCAGCGTGACAGCTCAGGTCGTGTCTCGCAGAACTGCCGAAAGAGCATGTGCCCGATGGGCTGCTTCTCGCACAGGCTGTGGTAGTCCCGCTCTGCAAATGTGGAGAAGATCACTCACTCCCAACCCCCAAAGGAGCAGCCACAGCCCACTGCCCCAGCCACAGGCAGTGGTAGAGGGGCTGGCGACTCGTCAGCTCACAGGTCTCACCAGCCTGAGACTCTCAGGAGAGTGAAATGCACCCAACGGGGACAAGAGGCACGACCAAGCTTTTACGTCCCCCTATGGAAGATCTTCTTCCCTGAAAGAGGGTTTGGCCTGCTGTTCTGTACAGCCTGCCCCTCTTGTTTCTAGCAAGGGACCTTCACATCTCCTGCTTGCCTGGAGGCTCTCTTCTCAATCCTCTCCCCACGGATATTGACTGACTACTCCAGATGCACAACTTTCTTTGGAACATGAGGAACACACCGAGCTTATTTTGAGACAGATCTTCCAGGCCAAGAGTTGCTCTGATGACTCTTACAAACCACTCATATTCCCAAAGGCCCCACTGGAAGCAGCAGCATCAAAATGGGAGGCACCATTTCCACAGATGTCCTGTTAATGCTGCACACAGCAATCAGACCCCCTCACTCTATGGGACAGCCACTCGCTTGTACGTCAAATCCTACTACCCTCCAGAGCTCGGCTTCCCTGCTGATTCCTCCTACCCTTCTCTGAATTCTGGCAGTCCAGGCACAAACCCCTTTGACTATCCAGAGCACTTCCAGTTCTCTGCTTTTTTCCCCTCCCCTTCCACTCACAAGACGTGATCTGATCGTGGGCCAGAACAGATTTCTGTCACAGCCATTGCCGCCGAGAGCTGCGGGCTGCCTGGGGTGCAGATGTGCAGCCATCCACCGGCACACAGGGGATCTTTCAGCACTCCCCCGGGCTGGGTACTGCCGACCTTCCCTTCTCTGCGCAGCAGTTTCTCCCGAGGAAGCTGCGGCTTCCTGAGGGTGCACGAGAGCGCAGAGACGGCCGGGCTGTGGTGGGGGAGGATGCAGCCTCGCCAGCTCTGCCGCACCGGCCGGTTTCTTTTTGTGTGCAGGGGAAGGAGTTCCCTTCAGCTGGGGAGGATAAGAGTTTGCTGCCGGCGAGATCAGAAGCTTTTGGCTGCCCTTGCCGCTGCCCAGGCTCACACGAGGTTGCTCCTTGTGGTCAGGGCACACAAAGCTTAATTCTGCAGTGGGCAACCAGCCCACCGTGCCCATGGTCCTGCCAAGCCTCTGGAATAGGAAAGAAATGCCTTTCTAGCAGGCTGTGAGGGGAAAACAAAACCGCTCCAGCCAAAGAGTGACCCAAGCACAAGGAATGGGGTCATCTTTCCCATGGGGAAACCAAGCAAGGCGGCCGCCACCTGGGCCAGAAGCACTTCTCGTATGCCTCCCTGAGGGGAAGTGGGGACATGGGCAGTGACAGCCAGCTGCTGGGAGGGACATGCCTCCCAAAGCATCACAAAGTCACTGTCCTGGACAGTGGGACAGCAGAGACAGACAGACCACCCGCATTCACCACTAGCAAACAGGCAGCACAACAAAGGTGAAGTTCAGTGGAAAACGTGTCATGACACCCACAGGAAGGGCAGCTGCAGGCAGAGGACGGACGTCAGCTGAGGGAAAGGTCGGCTGAGGGCACACAAGTCAGAGAAGCAGACAGGGGTTGGGATGGCCAAGATGGGAGCAGTCCATGCCAGAGCTGTGTTTGGTGCTCAGAACTTGCTCCAGAGAGGCAGTTTGCAGCAAAACCAAGGGTAGAGTCCCCATCTGACTACACTCGGCTGCAAAGCCATCCCTGGGAGGTGGTGCATGGTGTGCACAGCAGCCAAACCGGGCTGTTGTGAGCTTGGAGGTTACGGTGTGGATGATGGAGGATGAGTTATTCCAAGTGCTACAGTTTTATGTGCCCTCAAAGGGAGCCACTCCTCTCCTTGGGGCTGCCAGGACCTGGAAAACCTGGGCACGATGGAAGTGTGGACTGAAGCTGCAGAAGGCTCCCAGACCCACTCAGGCCAGTGACACTTGCTCTGAAACAAGGCCAGCGCTGTGCCACTCTCCAGCTGGCAGCTGAATCCGGAGCAACAACTTAAACAAGCTCTTCCCTTCCCAGGAAGCAGAGCATTCCCACCCCCTGTGCCCCAAAACAATTTCACATGATCTCAGGACCAAGCCTGCTGCACAAACAACATTAAAACCATGAAGAGTACAAAGTGCAGTGTTAAAATGACAGGCCAAGCCCTGCGCAACTGTACAATTCTCATCCATACTGCACAGCAAGAACACAGTTTTGCCCAAGAAAAGCTGATGCATTCGTGTTAGAAGCTGAGGTCTGCACAGCAGGGCTGAAACCCAGACGGGGAGTCCAGAGGACATTAGCAGGACCTTTGTTATTTACGCAAAGGCACCCTAGAGCGATGGTCCAAAACTCTGCAACATCAAGCAGGTCTGTTTGCACAGAGAAGGTGGCGTATCTCTAGTGAAGCTCATCACAGTCTAGAAGGTGTGTGGGTACATCAACAAGCATTATCCAGCAAGCGCCACGCAGCTGTGACTTACCTACCCATCATTTCTCCCCTACACCCCAAGCTCTGAGAAATCCTGGCTGGGCTTTGGCCAACACGTACCCCATTATAGGTCCCTGACTCTCGCACGACTCAATTTTGGGTACACAACACCCATACATGCTCACCCACCAGCCCCACTCTGAAGCGGAGCCCAGGCACTGCTCAGCTCCCGCTAGCCGCCGCATCTCACCGAGGGTTTGTCGAAGATCCTCACAGAGGCTGATGTGGGGGAACTGCAGCATCTGGCGCCATTTCTTACTCTTGCCTTTCCGGTTTCCGCCACCACCTGCAGGGCACACAAAATTGGTACCATAAGTTATGAAGCAAGGGTGTCCAACTGCAGCCTAGCCTTGCCAGGAACCGAGAGAGGAGACACCCTCTGTCCGTTTACACGAGCAAGCCCAGGCAAGAAAAACAAGACCAAAGTGGTACCGCCGTCTCCTGGCTGGTGGAACAAAACTGTTAGAGCCTCTGACTGCCAGAGGAAGCGGATGGACCAACCACTCTGGCTGCTGAACAAAGTCCCAGCAAAGAACATGAAGACCTTTCACCTGGACATCTCAGCTCGTATTTAAGATGGGAGAATCAGGGCAGGGGCAGGAGTGCCTAAAGCCACAGGTTACTCTATGCCTGCACAAGAGTTCTTGGCTCCCAGGCCTGTCCTCAGGACCTCTGCATAACTAATCGCCTCTCCAGGCCAAACCTTGCTTGACGTGAAGCTCTTCCTGCCATAGTAACGATGTTCATGCCACCTACTCATTCCAGAATGATTGCTTACTCCAGGGAGGGGCTCTCAGAGGGAGGACATGAAGCTGGGAGACAGGAATTCCTGCTCTAATCCCAGCTCCACAGACAACTCACTGCATCGCCCGGGGCTCATCACTCCAGTTTCCCACCTGTGAAGTGGGGACACTCCCACCTTTCTCCAGAGATAAGCCAGCCTCAGAAAAGCAAGATCCAAGAACCAGATATTATTCCAACTTCAGTTGCTGCAGCAAATGCCCAGTGCTGTAGGACAGGGTGGGAAAGCTTCTAGATAGACCAAAAAATTTACATCATAGCAAGCACTAAGTACTGAAATACTTGTACGCCTGATTTCTGGGATCAGCCAATCTCCAGGGATTGCCTTCCCTCAGCTTGGTGCCAACAAACACACAATCTCCCACCTCCCTTTGGAAATACATTAAACCACCCTGCCGAGTTGGGCCAAAGGCACAGCTTTCTGAAATCAGGGGGGCTGAACATCATTCAACAGCTCTTGAGAAACACTTTCATAACACTTTCCTCCACTCCGGATGCAATTCAGCCCCTAATCCTAGACACAGTCCCTGGGCATTCAGCTCCCTGCTCCACAGGAGGTCTTGGTTGGACATGCAGGTGGGATGGGGCCATCACGTCCGGCCTTCTGCAGGGCCAGCCCCAGGTCCGAGTCCCTGGCACGCTGCGGGTCGCTGTGCTACATCTGCCCCACACCAGCAGCTGGGCTGCACGATTGTACAAACTCAGGAAGGAAGTGACTCAAGGGTAAGCAGGGGTGGAAGAAACCAGCAGCACAGACACCTTCTTGTCAGCCACGGCTTGCAGCAACGAAACGGATGGGGACAACTAAGTGAGGGCACAGGAGGACGAGCCATCATCACCTCACGAGCTCTCAACAAAAGGCAGAGCTGTGCCCCACAGCACCCAGAGGATGAGGACTGGCAGTTTGCATTTCCTTGAGTTGTTTGCTTTGAAAGGAGGCTCCAGTGCCCTTCACGCACGGTTCTCCTCCACCCTCTCGGCACCACAGCAAACAGTAGAGCAGGGAACTTGTCTCCTGCACACCAACCTCCCAGCACCCCTATTTTGGGGATGGGGCAAGGGGTGGGCCACTTCCACCCACAGCTCACCACAAGGGAGCTTCAGGGCTTGGTGATAGCTCAAAGCTCGTCTGTTGTCCCTCTGCCAGAGGCGAGCAGGCAAAGGGCACAATGGAGGAAGTATCCTTCACCTTCCCTGGGCCAAACCCTCCTAGAAGAGTTTGAAGGAAATGTAGAGCACGGCCATCTCACAGCAGCAGCTGAAGATGGTTGTCAGCAGCCATCCCAGCATGTCCAGGGTGATCTTAGCCCCACACCAGACCAGGAGGCTCCCAAAAAGGCCGAGCTGGGGCAAAGCATGTGGTGCTGTCAGACCCGGCCAGCAAAGCAGCTCTGTCCTGTCCCACAGGCTGCCAGAGCTCACCCCAGTGGCCACCACAGCTGCCCACCCATGGGTGGGAGAGCCATGGACAGGCAGCACAGCCAGGCCTCGCAGGCCAGGAACTGTCCGGCATGAGTATGCCAGTGGATTGTATCTGCCTGCAGCCAAACTGCCCAGCATCTGCGGAGGCTGAGGCACCAGAGGAGCACTGGGAAGCACTGCAGCAGCTGCCCGATGCCTCGCTCTGCGTCAGCAACCAAACTCTGCTCTGACGAAGGCACAACAGGAACCAGTCTCCTGGTCACTCACTCCATGTGAAGCAGGTCCTCATGTCTTCAAGTCCCAAATGCTGCTGTTTGGTTTTGTCTGGATTCGGTTTTGAACCAAACCTTGCTATTATGAACCATAATGCCATGGTCCACCATGGTCACTGTGCCTGAAGTACCTACACTAAGCCTGATTTTCAAGCAGCTCAAAAATGTTTCTGCCTGTGTAAATTAAATTTTGTTGCTCTTTGCTCCCACAAATCTAATTTCTAAAGACCTCTAACTAGATTTCAGTGGGTACCTCAGGCTCCAAAATGACTTGGTCTGGCCAGCTGCACACCGTGGGCCAGGAGGGACTGTACTTCCCCGCTGCTTTATGGGATCTAATGAACTCCCCGACGCCCGGCTGAATCACATCTTCTCTGCAAAGGACCAGGCTCCTGTGTGACAGACTTCCCAGCTCCCTCCTAAAGCCATCCTGAGGCTTCCCTGTGCGGTAGGCTGCATCCCGCACCGAGGCCCTGGAATTCAGCCGTCACCCCTGAAGCAGCAGGAGGTTTGTGGCCCCTCAGCAAAGCTCCTGGCACAGAGGGGATCAGGGGCCAGGACTGGTGTGAAGGTGGCGACCCCCCGGGGAGGGACAGCCCGGGGCCGAGTCCCGGCGACAGCCATGACCGGAGCCTGCAGCCCGCCTGGCCGCAGCCCAGGGGAGCGGACCGCGCTCTAGGAGGCGGCCCGGCGGGTTCACGGCTCAGGCCACCGGCCGGCAGGCACCTCCCGGGCGCTGGGCTTGCTCGGCGGCCGGGCTGCCCCGGGCCCGCCTGCCACACCGTCGCCCCGGGCCTGCCGCCCTCCTCCCCCCCCAGCTCCGGTGTCCACCCGGCGCCGCCGCTCACCTTCGCGGGCCTTGAGGAGGACGGTGTTGGCGACGATGTTCTCCAGCTCCATGGGCCCGGGCGGNCGAGCTCCCATTGGCCCAGCCTCCCAGGAAGCCTCGCCCCCTCCGCCCGCCGCTGCTCTCCCGTTGGCCCCGCGGCGGGCGGGGATGTGGGAGGGCGGGGCGGGGAGAGAGAAGCCCTCGTCATTCGGCGGCTATTGGCGAAGCCCAGCCGGGAAGAGGGAGCGGGTGCTGATTGGAGAGAGAGATGTCACTCAGGGAGCGCAGGCGCCGCTCCGGGAACGGATTGGGTGAGCGTCAACGGCGCCCACCATAGAGGGAGACCCGCCTCCTGCGGCATCTGATTGGGTGCAGAGCTGCCACTCCGCTGCTGGCTGGGTTGTGACAGGGGCGTTTCGCAGGGGGTGGGGCCGAGCTGTTGTTTATAATGGGGCACTGGTGGCGGGGCTTTACCGCGTGTGGGTTTTGCCAGTGGGGCTGGGGGCTCGGGGCTCGTCTGCGCTGTCCTTAACAGCAGTTACGTGTTTAGGGGAGCCGCCCCCCTCTTCAGGCTGGGCCTGTGTTTGTGATGGCCCCAATAAAGCCTTCCAAGCACCCGTGTGTCCAGCGTTGGTCAGTCCCGGTGGGGTGGGGTAAGGCACACTTCACTCCTGTGCCTGGTACTGCTGCGGTGGAGGTTTGGGGTTTCCTCACTGAGATTTGGCCTCGTCCCTTGGTGTTGGGGGGTGTGACGCTGCCAGCCTTGTCCTGCTGGGGCTGTCCCTGGTGGCTGCTCAGGTGCCATTCTGGTTTCAGAGCTCTTGCTGCTCTGCAAGCCTCTTCTCTCCATTGATTTGCTCTGAAAGCCCTTTTTTTTACTGGTACTTCAATTAGCAGCAGCTTTACCCCATCTGAAGACAAGCTGTGGCACGGGAATCTCTCCCCACCTGGTCCCCAGCAAATAAGTCATGGATTTCTCTGTAGAGTTCTGTCATCCTTGAGCACCCCTTGGTGGTCTATCAGCCCTGCAGATGACCTGTACAGCTCCCTGCTGCTGAGTGTAGACCTGCTCGTTAACCCTCTTAACTGCTGGCAAGTTGTACCTGCCCCACTTTCTCCTCCTCCTGGCTTTCAGGTGTGGACATCACCTCTGCCTTCCAATGGCTCCCATCTCCTGCTGCAGTCAGGTGATGTCTCCTGCCTTGCATGTGGCAGTGGGGCTGTCCTGGGTGCAAGGTTGGTGGTGGCTGGGGCATGGAGGAGCACACGGTGATGGAAAGGTCCCTCCACCAGCCTCTGTCAATGGCAACCTGCTGGTGGGGACCAACCGGTGCCCCTGAGCACTCCTTGGCTGGGCCGTGCTACGAGCAGGAGAGAAGGGGTTCATGTCCTCAGGCTGTAGCGAGGCTGATAATACAAATTATTCCAAGCACTCATTGCCAGTGCAATCGGTACTGACTGTGGTCTGCTGTGCCCTTCAGCATCCACTGGAGATCAGGTGTCACATCTTCTGGTTACAAACCCGCAGCAGTAACGAGGAGGAGGATGCTTTGCCCTGCCATACCTCTGAGGTGCTCTCCCGTGTCACTCTGCCATGAAGGATGAGCTCACACTGTGAGCTTTCTCCTTTTAGAGCTGCTTTCCTTTTAAAGGTAGCACATACTTATTTTGAGCTTCAAATGCGATGACTTTGTTTCCATGCATTTGCATGCTTAACCCTTAGGTTGCTACTTCCAGTTTCCTTCCAGCTGGCATTTTGCAGTGCCATTCCCACCACTGGCAGGAGTTATCAGCCATGGGGCACTGCCGAAGCAGCACAAGTGTCCGGAGGGGTACTGGTGTTCCCAACAGTGCTGATGGCAGCCCAGGTGGTGGAACTGGCACTCTGCTTTTTAGCTCTGCAGAGGGGACATGTCTGGAGAGGGTGCTGGCTCCAAAGCCAAGCCTATCAGGGGAGTAATTCAAAATAATCTTGAGAAATTGAAGAAACAACCTGAAAATGCAGGATGCGATTCCAGGTGGACAAGCGTAGGTGCTGCAGTTGGGCAGGTGTAATCAGTGCTTCGAGGGGAGCTGCTTTCCCGGCCCTACTTGGGGTCATGGTGGCTCGTGAGCAGGGCAGGAATAAGGGTCATGCTGTGGTGGATAAAACAGATTTTGTACAAGTTGGAATGGAAATGGCTGCTGTGGAGATACAGAGCGACCTGCTCGACCCGTCTGCCGCAGACAGGGCGATGTGCTGGGTGAGCAGGAGATGCTCGGTGGGGGAGTTCTCCCTGGAGCAGCCTGGTAATGCCTGGGGCAAAGGGGGGGACCAGGTGCCCCTAGACCCCATCGAGCCCTTAGGATTTGCTGTTTTGGACATCAGCCTGAAGCTCCCTTTGGTGGCTCGGATGTTGCCCTGATGTCAGCACAGGCTGGCTGTGCCGGCATCTCCTTGCCCAAGCTGGGGGGTCCCTGCGTGCCCTCATTCCTGCTGGTCCCCGGCCCTTCCTGCCTTGCAGCACCCTGGAGCCGTGCACTCACTCCCCGGAGGAGGGACAGTGCCTTGTCCCTTGGGCAGCCCCTGCGGTCCCAGGCAAGGGTGAGGGCAGGGTGCATGAGCCTGGGCACTGTAGGGCTGGTGGCCCCTGGGGAGAGCTCCTCTCCCCCGGCCGAGTCCCTATCAGGCGCCCTCATCTCCCTGGGTATTTTTAGAAGCAAAGTGCTGTTTAATTGTGAAAAAGTGAAAGGCGGCCATGGGAGGGGAAGCCAGGCGGCAGCGATAGGGCAGCTCCTTCCGTAGATGGTGCCAACATGGCTCCAACTGCCGGAGCTGGCTGCCTCCGGGGGATCAGCACCGGGCCCCCATCCCAGCATGATCCCTGCTGGGAGCCTCTGCCTGTCCCAGAGCTCATGCCACGACCCTCTGTGCACAGGGCCAGTGGGTGCAGGGGATGGCCCAGGGGTCCTCACCGCTGTGAGTATCCCCATCCCTTTCAGTCCCCCGGACCCCGTGGCTGAGCTGTACCCACCCCGGCAGGGGCTGGTGCGGGCTGGTGGGGGCTGGCGGGGGCTGGCGTTCCTTGGGCTCCAGCTCCCAGGCGCCGGCGGCTGTTTTTAGCCGAGTGAAAGTCCGATGTTTTGAGATTTTCTATTTTGAGCCGCAAAGCTGGAGAAGTGGAGCGGCCCCTGACCCCCGGGTGTCTGTGCAGAGCCGGGCTGGGAGCCGGGCAGGGCGGGTGTGGGGCGGCTGCTGCCCCCAGGGCAATGTGGTTGCCCCCAGGTCTTCACCCCACAGTTGCCCCTGTGGCCGTTCGCACCTCGGGCTGTGCCAGAGCTTGTTCCCACGCAGCCCCATCTCCCATTCCCATCTCCCTCCCAGGGAGGACAGCCTTTCTGCCACCAGGATGTCATTCCTCCTTTCCCTCCCATAGCAAGATACCCCTGAAGCCCCTGAGCAGGATGTGGGGCGTCCCACCCCAGCCCCACACCCCTCATACCCCACTTATGGGGTACATACGTGCCCCCATGGAGTCCCCATGGCATGGAACAGCTACATGCTGATGGGCAGCCAGAGGGGACAGCCCTGGCAGAGAGGCTCAGGGCTCAGACTGGGCTGCTGTGGTGGCACGGCCAGCTCAGCCCTGGTGCCAGTGATGCTGCCACATGGGGGATTTTGTCCCCCCTGCAGCAGCTGTGGGGTCTGTCCCCTGCACAAGAGGATGGTGGGGGTCACAGGCATGCAAAGGAGCCAAGGTTCACCTGGCAGCAGGGAGCACTGGTGCTCTCCGGAGCTGCCACGGCGAGTTGTCACCACCAATGGGTCACCCACGCTGCAAGGTGGGGTGACCCAGGTGACAACGGGTGCCAGCAATGGGTGCCACTTGCTGGGCTCCCAGGAGGCAGACGCCAGCCCCAGGCACAGGCTTTGGCCTCATTTTATTCAACCCCACGTTTCCAAAAGTACCTTGAGATGCACACCAACACTGCAGTCTGGGGTCTGCGGTGAGACTGGGCACTGCCAGCGGTGAATGGGGATGGGGTTGCGTCCCCGGTGTCCCAGCTGGGCCCTAGGTGCGCTGCCGGCGGGGGACGGCAAGGAGCCGGCGGAAGGCGGCGCGGAAGTCCCGGTTGAAGAGGGTGTAGATGAGGGGGTTGAGGCTGCTGTTGCAGTAGCCAATCCAGAAGAAGAAGCTGAAGAGGGGCTTGGAGATGTGGCAGCCATCCCCACAGACAGCCCCCAGGCTGTAGGTGAAGAAGAAGGGGAACCAGCACAGCACGAAGGCCCCCATCACCACGGCCAGCACGATGGTGAAACGCCGCTCCCGTGCCCGCACCAGCCGCTGCCGGCACAGCGAGACGCTCTGGTGCTGGCTCCGGCGTCGCCAGCCCGGCATCCCGACCTCTGACCCCTTCTTGCCGGTGCTAGTGGGGCACGGGGCGCGGGTGGCGAGGAGGGCTGCAGTCCTCTGGGCGGTCAGGTGGTAGATGCGGCAGTAGACGGCGACCATGACGAGGCAGGGGGCGAAGAAGGAGGCGGCGCAGGAGGCCAGCACGTACCAGGTCTCCTGGCTCAGCTGGCATTCCCGGCTCCCTGGCCGTGCCCGCAGGAGCGGTGGCAGTGCCACCAGGGCCGCCGCCGCCCAGACCGCCCCAATCATCCCCTTCACCCGCCCGGGGCTGCGGCGCAGGTTGAACCGCGCCGCCCGGGTGACGGCCCAGTAGCGGTCGAGGCTGATGGCACAGAGATGCCCGATGGAGGCGGTGCAGAGCAGCACGTCCAGCGCCAGGTACAGGCTGCACCACAGGCCACCGAAATACCAGTAGCCCATCACCTCGTTGGCCAGCGAGAAGGGCAGGACGAGGACGGCCACCAGGATGTCTGCCGAGGCCAGGGACACCAGGAAGAGGTTCTGCGGGGCCCGTAGGGCCCGGCTGGTGGAGACGGCCACCACCACCAGCGTGTTGCCCACCAGCGTGGCCAGCAGGACGGCCAGGGCTGCCAGCAGGATGAGCCCTGTGGCTGCGGGCGAGTGTGGGGCGCTGCTGGTGCCACTGCTGTTACTGGAGGTGTTGGGGAGGGCACCATCTGGCTCCATGCTGGCCCGGCCCCTCAGGCGGACGAAGCCCCATGGGGCTGCCCCCCACCATGCACACCCCGCTCACCGACCTCGCTGCATCTTGTGGCGCAGCCCCGGCATCGCTGAGTCCCTGGGGGGGTGTCCCGGCTGCCACTGCTCCCGTACTGACACAGTCCGGCGGCACGGCAGAGGTCGTCCTGGCTCGGTGGCCTCCCGGCCAGGCACACGGCGCAGTGGTGGGAGCCGCAGAGTGGCTCCCACGGCAGCCCTGTTGGCTCCGTCCGCTGCATCCAGCCCGGGAGGAGGGCGGGCGGGAAGGAGGGAGGGACGGACGGACGGGCTGATATCGCTGGCAGGAGCCCAAGCATCTGTGGGCAGTGGGAGAAGCAGTTATTGCCAACACTTAAAGGGCTCCTGCCAGGGCCACCGTGGCGGGTGAGCTCCTGCCATGGGTGTTGGGGTACCCGGCAGGCTGGGGACACTGCCTGACTGTGCCGGGTCGACATCCTGCTGAGCCCCAGCCCAGCAGCACCGCAGCACCTCGCCAGCTGCCCCGTGCTGTGCCCGGTGCACCGACACACTGCTGTGGCACACAACAGTGCAGCACGGACCCTGCCGGCTCAGCCCTCGGGGGATGAGGCGGGTGGAAGAAGATGCTGCCTGCGGCACATCGTTACAGGCTGGCTGCAAACTGCAGGCATCATCAGCGTGTGCCCCCACGGCACCAGCAGTGTGTTTGGTGCATCCCCAACACCGGGCACACGTACAGGGCCAGGCTGTGCAGTGGTGGTGTTTGGACATGGGGGCAAATGGTGGGCATCTGGCACCTGTGGCTGTGGCTGCAGCAGGGTATGCAGAGGCAGGAGCCTCTGTGAAGAGACACACACCCAGGGCGCAGGCGCTCGGCATTTATTAGACACCAGCTGAGTGGGGATGGCAGAAACCAGGTGGCCACAGGAGCAGTGGCCTGAGTGTCCAGTGACGACTAGAGCCGGGTGGCACTGTGCAGGGGCGGGCGAGGGGAGCCCACCCGGATGGCAGGGCCAGGCACCTCCTCGGGGTAGGAGAGCGCAGGGTTGTCCAGCCCCAGCCTGGCCTTGTCACGGGGAGGGCCGTCGCGCTCCTCCCATCCCTCGGGGCTGCGGCAGCGGTCGGTGCAGCAGAGGGTGGCCCGGGTGATGAGCCGGTCGAGGGGCTGCAGCGAGTGCATCCAGGCGGGGAGGAAGTCCCAGGTCTGCAGCCATTTGGGCAGGCGGCCGGGGCTGCGTGCCTGCAGCGCATTCACCAGCCCCACGAAGAAGAGGAGGCTGAGGAAGGGTGCGCCCACCCCCACCAGCACCCGCCAGCCCGCCATGGAGATGCCGAAGATGAGGGAGGGCAGAAGGAGGAAGCAGACAATGAGGTACAGCACGGCAAACCAGCGGTACTTGGCCGTACGCTCACCCAGCGCCTTGGCCATGCGGATGGGCAGGCGGGTGAAGGGCAACGGGTACCACAGCAGGATGCCGGAGATGTTGAAGAAGAAGTGGCAGAGGGCGATCTGCAGAGACAGCATCCCTGTCGGTCTGGGCACACGGGCTTCCCCCAGCCTCTGCCTTGCCCGGTGCCTCCCGCCAGCCTGGCCATGCCCCCAGGCTGCCCATACCTGGAAGGAGCTGGCCAGCTTGTCCCCCGGGCTGGCCAGGGCAGCCAGGATGGCAGTGGTGGTGGTGCCGATGTTGGAGCCCAGGGTCAGCGGGTAGGCGCGCTCGATGCTGATCACTCCCAGACCTGTGGGAGAGGCACCTCATCCCGTCCCATTGCTCCTTGCCAGTGCCATCCCCACACTCTCCCAAGGAGGCATGGCTCCTTCTACCCCTCCAAGCACCCTAGCACCCAGGGGCCATTTTGGATGGGGACCAGCACATGGCAGGGGACCACACATGGCTGGGACTCACCGATCAGGGGTGTGATGGCCGAGGTGAAGACAGAGCTGCTCTGCACCACGAAGGTCATCCCAGCACCCACCACCATGGCGAAGTACCCGGTGAGCCAGCTGAGCGGGTGCGGGAGGTCTACCACAGCATGGCCGTGGGCACAGGCATGGACATAAGCATGGACATGGGCATGGACACATCAGCTGGGAGCAGTCCAGAGCTCCTACATTGTGCTGGGCAGGGAGGGGGCTGTCGGGCCAGGCTCTGAGTATGGGGTCAGGCTGTGGGTATGGGGCCAGCCTGGTGGCTGGTGACTGGGATGGCTGGGGAAAGAGGACGTGGACACCAGGAAGCCATGACAGCCATAATCAGAGTGGAGATAAGGGGCAGGCAGGGGACATGGGGGTCAGGCAGGGGTGGGGGTTAGGGGCAGCCAAGGATGGGTTTGAGGATGGCAGGTAGAGAGGGGACTGGGGCTGGGGCTGGGGATGGTTGGCTGTGGGGCAGGTAGTGTCCCATCCCACTCACCCCACAGCGGTCCCTGTCCCACTCACCAGTGTTGATGACCTTCTGGATGGCTTTGGCCACCTGCCCCTTCAGCAGGGAGTTGAGGAGTTTGACCAGGAGGATGAGGCAGGTGCAGAGCACAACGAGGGACCCGGCCAGCAGCACCAGCCCCACGGCCAGGTCGGGCAGCGGTGTGTCGGTGAAGAGATGCTCACCTGCCCCACAGCACAGCTGGGCGAGGGGCTGGGGCTGGCCTGGCCCCGCTCACAAAGCTGCACCCACCCAGACAGCCCCAACCCAAACTGGCACCTGGACCCCAGCCCCAACATCTCCCAGCCCTGTGCCACATCATGACTCCAGCCCCACGCCCAGCACCTCTCCATCCCACATACACCCCCCAGCCCTACCTGCACCTCCCCAGCCCCATGCCCCTTGTCCCCCAGCCCTGCCCAAACCCACACCCACTCACACTTCTGCCTGGTGACATTGTGGAGGCTCTCGATGCTCTTAGTGCTGCAGTGGCCAGGGGCTGTGCAGTTCAGGGAGGGCACAAGCCCCACAGCGGCCATCTGCAGGAAAAGGGTGGTCTGCAACTGGCTCCACAGCATCCTCAGCTGCCCACCACCCAACCTCCATGGAATCATTTGATTCCACGGGCCCCTCACCTGCGGGGGTGCGGGGCCACACCAGACACGGATGAGGCTCCGGTTGCGCAGGCTCTCATCCCCCGTTGCAATGCCCGTGATCACCGACTTGTCCAGCTGTAACAACACACACGGTGGAGAGAGCCCTTGGGGGCTGACAGCACCCACAGCTTGGGACATCTTCACTGGGACTGGGACACCACTGGCAGCCTGGGGACACTTGGATACAACCACCATCAAAGGGACACCAGTGCTGGGGACATGACCACCAGCAGTGGAACAGCAATGCTGGGGGACCACCACCAGCCTGGGGACACCACTGACAGCCTAGAGACACTTGGGCATGACCACCACCAAAGGGACATCATCACCAGCATGGGGGACAACAAAGCTGGATAACCACCACCAGCCTGGGGACACCAGCCTGGGGGACATCACGTTGAGGAAACCTGGATTATGAGCTTGGTGAAGGGCTCCGTGATGATCTTCAGCAGGTCGGGAGCATCCTTCCCACTGCGAATGTTGAAGGTGGCCACGACCAGGCGGGTGACGTGGTGGAGGTACCCGCTTACCACCTCCAGCGGCAGCAGGACCAGCACCGACAGCCAGTTGAAGCAGTCGTGGACTGTGGCACCAGCAAAGGCCCTGTGTGGAGGAGCCCATTAGCATAGGGTGGCCCCCTGGGGGCAGCCCCCAGCCCCCTGAGTCCTCTCTGCCCCAACCAGCTCTCACCGTTTGAACTCACTGCGGTCACCAGCCTGCATGAGGGCCACAATGGTGTTGGTGACGGAGGTGCCGATGTTGGAGCCCATGATGATGGGGATGGCAGAGCGTACCTCCAGCACTGGGGACAGAGAGATCTGCTAGCACTGCATGGCCCGGCACAGGGTGACCCCATCTGGCCACCCTATCCCCCAGCCTCAGGTCCCCAGGAGCCCCGTGGGTGCACTCACGCCCCGAGGAGACCATGCTGACGATGATGGAGGTAGAGGTGGAGGAGCTCTGCACCAGCACGGTCACCAGGATGCCCACCACCAGCCCAGCAACTGGGTTGGAGAGGATGGCGTTGTCCTTGAAGATGTCCCCGGCCACCTTTCCTGCAAGAGAGCGTGAGTGGCAGGGTGCTGGCATGGTGGGTCCCACCATGTGCCCAGGTGCCCCTGCCACCCTACCTCCGGCCAGCTGGAAGGCAGAGCTGAGCACGTCCAGGGAGCACACGAAGAGGTACAGGAACCCGAACATCAGGGGCACCTTGAGAAGGGAGACACAGATGGACTGGACCCTGGCCCAGCACCCCAGCTCTGTGCAAGACAAGAGAGAGTGTTAAACACCGGCTGTGGCACAGCACCGGCTCCCCGGGCTCCTGTAGCCCTACACCATCCTCCCATGCCCCTGGTGGGATGGAGCTCGTGTCCCCAGCCGTGCCACCACTCCCTGGGTCTCCTCCATCTCCTCCCACCCCAGAGCGCCTTGTGCTGACCTCCCCCCTTGGCTCTGCCCGCAACACCTTGGGGACCTGAGGGTGTCCCCTGCTGGCAGGACACACACCCCCCGCTGTGTTGGGGGTCCAGCTGGGGTGCCAGCGTGAGGACTGGCACTGCCAGGCAGTGGGGAGGAATTGCTGCCAGTCCCAGGGATAAAGCTGGGGCTCTCCTGGCACCCCACAGTCCTGGCACCCTAAGGCCCCCCTCGGTGCCTCTGGCAGGTCTCTGGGGTGCTCCCCAACCCGGGTGCTGTGTGCTCAGTGCCTGGGGATCTCACCTGGCTTCTGCAGCTCGTCCAAGCCCAGTCGGGGTCCCTGCCAGGGCAGCGCGTCCAGCTCGTACCGCTCCCTGCCCTCACCCAGCCGCCCCGGGGAGCCAGGGCAGGGGAAGCCATGGTCAGGGCAAGGCACCGCACTGACGGTGAAGGGGCAGGTATGGGCACCCGGCAGCCGGTGCAGAGCTGGGGAGAGGGGGCACCCATGTTATGGTCCCATCCTCGCGGGGACCCCCCTGCAGAGGAGAGCCAGGCACCGCCTGGGCCAGGATCTGGCCAGAAGCAGAGCTGAGCCCAGCAGGGTGAGGAAGAGGGGGAGGAGGAGGGCTGGGGGCACCTACCTTGGGGGCTGGGGCAGTAGGCAAACTGGGGCCCGTGTACCACCCTTCCTCCCCGCACTGGGCAGCGGGGCAGCACCGGGCTCTCCCTCCGGTAGGGCAACATCGCTTCTGCTGAGGCTGAGCAGAGGTGGCCATGCATCACCATGGTGGAGCCATGGCTGTGCCACGCTGACCGCCACTGGCCCCCCAAATCCTCACAGTGCTGGCACCACCAAGGAGCACCATCCCATCACCCGATGGTCCTCTGGGCCACCAGCTGCCACCATGCCACCCCAGCAAGCTCCCGCAAGGGCAGGTAGGGGACATGGGGTGGGGACCCCTCCTGCCCAGGTCCCTGCTCACCTGGGGCTGGCCGGGCACTCAGGGCAGCACCATGTCCACATGCCACATCCACGCGTCCCTCCAGCAAAGTGGCCCACGGGGCACCACGGTCCTTTATACTCACGCCAAGAGCAAAGTCTAAGGAGCCCTGCGTTGCCCCTCGCCTCCACTTGCTGCTCACCTCCTCCCCAGAAATTCCTGCAGTTAATGGGTAACCCCGCGGCATCCCGCGTCAGCCGTTGTCCTGGGGCGGGATGGGGCACGCGCCCCCAGGGTACCGCGCTGCCGGCACATCCCGCCTCGCCTGCCCGAGGCTTAGCATCGCCCCTGGGCGAGTGGAAGCCGGTGCGGTGGGGAATGAAGGCAGGGCAGTGCTGGAGCCGTGTCCAAGGGAGATGCTGGAGCAGCCTCAGCTCTCCATCACTTGGTGCTGGGTCCTTCATCCCCTGCATGAGAGGAAGAGGAGGAGGAGAAGGGCTTGGTGCTGGCACTGCTGGGGTGTCCCAAACTGGAGGTGAGGCCATGCACACATACACCATCCTTGGGGCCATCAAGCATCAGCCGCGAGGGACCCGGCTCTCCCCAGGGCATGCGCCGCCCTCACCGCCAGGGCGTTGGCGGTGGGTTACGTCAGCGCCAGTGTGGTCCTTGTGTCCTGTCGCTGGTGGTGATGGTGGCACGCGGCCCGGCTCAGCCCGTGCCAATGGCTCGGCACAGAGCAGTCGGCAGCACTGCAGGACTGCCTGGGGCAGAGCCCACGTCTTCCCAGCACGTGCGATACCAGGGTGGGCAGGAGCAGAGTGACACCAGTGTTGCCGTCACCACCTCCTCGACGCAGTTTATCATTACCCCCTGTTTACGCACCTCTGGCCAAGTTTCCATCCACCCACAAGGTGCCTGGCCAGCTCACCTCCGCATCTGCCCGGGGGACAGCCAAGGGCCAAAGGCCCCTCCAGCCCGGTGCCTATGGGGAGCAGGCATGGAGGGGCTGTGCGGCTGCCACATCCCTGTTTGTCCAGGATCAGGCACTCCCAGGACCCATCACCATGGACTAGCCAGCTCCGATCGTATGGGGGGAGCAAGGGGAGATCCCTTAGGTACCCCAGGGTGCTCGGGGACAGCCTGTGGACATTCCTGCCACTGCTGAAACATCACCAAGCCTCCACCGAGTCACAAACCGATGGAGTTGAATACACAGGAGGTGCCGCAGGCACATTTCATGCTCCTGCAGGGCCTGGGGACCTTTCTGGCTGGATGGGGTGCAGCCAGTGGCACCCACGGAGCCCCACGCCAGGCTGCAGCGGGCAGGAGGCTGGTGTCCGCACTTGCCCCGTGGCTGGGGGCTCTTGGCCAGCTGCCCCCACAATCATTAACATGGTGAGGCCCTGCCAGCTCTGGCTGTCACTCATTGACAGGGACGGGGCTGAAGTCCTTGGCCGTGCCGGCCCCACAGCTTCCCCTACACCATCAGTGGTGCCAGGAAAACAAGCTCTTGGCACTGCCCCTTGCTGCTGGGCAGGGTGGTACTGGAGCCAAGGGCTGGGTCCAGCCCTGCCCTGGGCCCGGAGGGGCTCTGTGGTGTACGGAGGGGCTGGGGGGACATCGCTGCCAGGAAAAGCACCGTCCAGCCTTGGCGACGGAGGAAGGAGAGGGACGCATGTCCAGGCAATGCTCTTTATTTCCCCCGGTTTCACACCACAGACGGGACTGAGCAGCACCACAGAGACGCAGGGGGGCTCTGACTGGGGCCGTGGGGCCACAGCCAGCTGCAGCAGTGTGGGGCTGGGTGGCCATGACCCTCGTCCGCAGGTGAGCCCCGGGGCTGCCCTGGGCCACCCCTCTGCCTTGGGCCGGGCAGTGGTGACAAAGCGGTGACCCAGGGAAGGGCCCCGGCACACATGGATGATGGAGGGATCTCCTGGCTGCTGTCAGGGGGCTGTCTCCATCGTAGACTGTCTCTGGGACCTCTGGGGACATGGGGCTGCCTGGGATGGGGACCAGCCAGGCACAGCCAGGTCTGGCAGAGCCGGGCTCGAGGTTTCTGCCCAGCACAGCTGCCGGCAGGCATGCCAGGCTGGGTACCCACACACCAGGCTGAGATGCTCAGCACCCAGGGGTGCTGCATTCCTCTGACAACCTGCAGGCCTGTCCCCAAGGGCTGAGAACCCATGGCCCCAGCCAGGCTGCGGCAGGGGACCTACAGGGATCTGCTCCTGTGGATCGCTTCAGCAGCTGCCCACACAGGATCTCCCTGCAGGGAAGAGGAAGGCTTCTTTGGCACAACCTGCTGCCTCTGCCTCTGTTTTCTCGGGGCAGGAACCACATATAGCTCCGTGCCTTGCGCCGCAATGGCACTGAGCCTGGCAGGATCAGGCCCAGCCACACTCACGCAATGCAGATGGTAACAACCTGCCCGGGGCACAGGCCAGCGCGACCATGCTTACCCTCGCCAGGATGGTAGACCCACACATCAATAACGGGGGAGCCCCTGTTCCTGCAAGATCAGGGACCGGATCCGACCCTCAGCTCCGGACATGTGTTCTCCTGACCCTGTTCGGGGCTGGCGTCTGCCTTCCCACCCCACCCACCCGTGTCCTCTCTCTCCCATGCATCCTTCCATTGGGGTGCTTTCCCCACCTGAACAGTCCACAGGGCTGTGCCAGCCCGGCACAGGCAGGCTTTGCTGGGGTGGCAGCTCTGCCAGAGGCAGAGGCACTGGGCAGGACAGTGCCAGGCGTGCATGGGACGTCGCAAAGTGCTTTGCAACGGGGGTTCAAACTATGTACAGGACTCCCTTGACGTGCACCAGGATGTGACCCCCACTGAGGGGCATGGCAGCAGCTCAACCACTCACAGCGACACGACGTGACAGTTTGGGACAGGACGTGGACGAATCTGCGGTCCGGGCAGTGTCGGCGGTGCAGGGCAGGGGCTGGTTGGACCCCATGTTGAACCCCGGCATGGCCCGGGGGTACCACGCGCCGGGTGCAGACGTGCAGCAGGACTCATCGGAGCTCGTGGTCAACTGGAGGCTGAGCCGGCGCCGGCTCTGCAGGCTGAGGATGGCCGTTTCCCTCGGAGCCTGTGTGAGGGCCATGGGGCTGATCCGACCCCACGCAGGCACTGCTGCCCTGCCCAGGAAGCTGGAGGAAGTCAGGCAGGACCAGGTCCTCCTTGGAGAGCAGCCCACGCTGGTCATTTGCCCGGCAGCTCTGGGCACGGTTCAGCAGCTCCACCAGCCCTGGGGGAAATGCAGGTCACGCACCTGAGCCCAGTACTTGGGCTCCTGTCCTAACGCCTCGGCTGCCCTCTCCACCTGATGTGACCCTGAACATGAACTAGGCACACCACCTCCACCTTCTCCCTGCTGCATGCAGGCACCCATGGGACTCTGCACCCATCCCCAGCACGTTCGGGGACCCCAAGTCACCCATAGCCCATCCCCAGCAGACTGGCAGCCCTGCGTCCCTCACCCCATGTTTTGCTCCAGCCCCTCAGGTTTCAGACACGCCAGGTCTCACCTTCCAGGTCATATGTGCGGCGGTTCAGGTTCGTGGCAGCTGAAGACCTGGGCCGGGAGAAGGAGGGCATCTCCCACAGTGTGTCGGGCTCTGCTCCTGTCGGGCTTCCCTCCTGCGAAGAGCAGCCCAGGCTTCAGCAACAGGGTAAGGAGGTAGTGCTCCCCCAGCCCACGTCCCCACTGCCCTCCCACAGCCTGGGTCCTGCCTTGCCACCCACTGCCCAGCCCCGCGGCATGTGCTGGGGTCACAGCAAGGCACACCTTCCCCATGGACCACGACAGGAGCCGTGGGGACATCTCTGACTGGGTCCGTGGGATCTTGAGCTCACCTCACTCCGGAGAGGGGAGGGGGCGGCTGCGGCCTCGGCACTTTCCGTCACTCGCATGTCTGCAAGGTAAGTGATGCTCAGCACCCTGTGCCAGCACCCCGGTCCTGGCCTGGCTGGTGACAGGATGGAGCCCATCCCAGGGAGCAGGAGCCATGGCCAGCAGAAAGCAGCCTGGCCCTGTGAGCACTCTGCAGGAGGACACGGCTTGTGGGGGGGAGGACACTTTACCTGCCGGTGTTTCCAGGACAAGTTTCTGAGCAGCCACTGTGCTGACCAGCTTCTCCAGGTCCAGGGCGGCTGGTTCGCCTTGCTGCAACAGGAAGACGCAACATGTCACGCTCATGCTTTGCTGTGGCACAGCAAAGGCAGCCAGGCTGAGGACTGGTGAGCTCCCTGGCCAGACCCTGTTGGGTCATGGGCTGCACAGTGCAGAGCACACCCACTGGTCCCTCCCAGCCCACGGCAGGATGGCATGGCTCATCTCAAACACCAGTGACTCTCCATGAGCCTGCAGGCTGCCCCTGGCATGGATGACTGCTCCTCACAACGTGGTCACTGCCGGCAGCCCCTGGCCCGAGCCCCACATCTGGGGCCCCACCACCACAGCATCCCAGCTGCCGGAGGCCAGGGCTGTGCCCACTGAGGTGTGAGTCCTCACCCGCCGTAGCAACGCCAGCTCCATGCTCACACCGTACTTCCCCAGCACGGGCTGCAGCGCTTCCCGGATGCGCTTGGTTGACTTCGCCGTGATGCGGATGGTCTTATTGAGGGAGGAGATTTCCAGCCTGCAGAGGGGGAGAAGAGGCTGTCTGCAGGCAAACACGGACAGGCAGGACAGGCAGGAGGACAGCCGGGGCATTTTTGGGACTGCCTTTGGGGTTGGGCGTGGGGCACCATGGGTGACCACGTGTGATGTGGACCAGACAATTGTGGGCAATAGCATCAGCCTGAAGCTCCCACTCACTCAAAGCTTATCCTGTTCTCCAGCTTCACCTCCTGGTCTGCCAACACACAGCACTCCTGGTCCAGCACCAGCGCTTTCTGCAAGAGCCAAACCATCAGGAGAGAGCAAGCAGAGTGGCATGTGGTCTCAGCCCGGAGCCCCCTCTCCCCTCTGCCCACCCTACCTGCTCATTCCCCACCAGGTAGACCTTGATGTCGGGGAGGCTGAAGCCACGCTTCTCGCATATCCCCGCCAGCATGTCACGGATGGAGTGGCCGGGCCGGACAGAGGCCAGCGAGGCCGTGCCATCGGGCAGGTACACGCAGCAGTACTTCATGGGCTTGGCCGGCAGCTCTGCCTCGCTGCCTCCCAGGCTCTTCCGATGCCCCTGCAGGAGGGACGTGGCAGGATGAGCCCGGCCAGTGGCAGCGTGATGCTGCAAGGCCAGCATGGCAGCAACAACTCACCTCTGTCCAGGGGCTGGCAGATGTGCTGGCCGAGGACAAGAAGCCCAGGTCCAGGCTGGCTGAAGAGTTGAGCGAGCCCTGGGACTCCCGCCACAGCATGGCATTCCCACCACCTTCTCCCCCTTCTAGGACAGACAGAAGAACAGTGGTGGGGACCATGGGCTCCCTTCGGGGGCAGCACAGTCCCGACTGCCCCGCTCAGGGCAGCACCTACCTGCCCAGGAGGGGTCCCGCCGCTCTCCCTTCCTGAAGGACCGGCGGGGGCTGCGGTTGGCACCACTGCCCACCGTCTCTACACCCAGTGGCAGGGACTTGCCCAGCTTCAGCTTCGACTTCTGGGGTGAAGAGAGAAGCACTTCAGCACGGGGACATCTGAGGCTGCCCCTTTCCTTTCCCTGCTCCCCTGACCGCTTGTCTGTCCTCAGCCTGGGACTGGATTTGCTCCGAGGATCAGGGAAAGGACCCAGAACCATTTTCTCAGGCGAAGGGACAGGTCCCCATTCCCCCTTCCCACCCCACTCACCTTGCTGAGGTCAGGCGGGGGGCTGCTGCTGCGGGAGTGGGGCCGCAGGTCAGGCAGGGGCTGTCCCTGGCTCTCTGCCCGCAGGCAGGCCTGGTAGAGCGGGGATTTAACGAAGCGCGTGTAGCTGTCAAACTTCATCAGGTTAAAGATCTGCAAATGGAGGATGCATGGGCTTAAGACCCCTGCCCACCTACAGCTCATTCTGGCCACTGCCCCTTGGCACGGCCCCATGGTGACAGCAGAGATGCTGGGTGATGTGCAGAGTGGTCCCGCAGCTCCCATCCCGTAGGTGGGGTGGACCACGGGTGCTGCTCATACCTGCAGCTGCTGGATGCGAAACATGTCTGGGGAGGGGGTGGCCAGCATGTCCTCCCCAATCCAGGCCTGCTTGTCGATGTTCACGGGACTGACCGAGTGGCTGGAGAGGAACTCATCGTAGATCCGCCGTGCCTCCTGGGCCAGCTAGGGGAGTTGGTGGGTCAGGTCAGGACCAGGAGCCCCCTCCTCAATGCTACCCTGTGAGGAGCCCCTGGCTCACCCCACGGAGCCACCTGAGCATTCTCTACCCTCTGGCCACCCCATGCTGGAGAAGCATGTCCTGCTCTGTGGACTGTGGCTTTTAAGATGCACATCGCATCTCCTTCTGCCTCCCGCAAAAGACCCCAGCCTGCTCAACCTCCCAGAACAGAGGTCTGACAGGACCCTGGGACATGCAGGCACGACAGCCACCTCCACCTCTGCCCACATCCCTCCCAGCAGCTGCATCACCCAGGCTCAGCCACACCATGGCTGCGCGGGGGCCGGTACCTGCTGTGTTTCGCTGGCTGGGATCTGCTGGAAGCGCTCACATGCCTGCCAGAAGTAGACGTTTTCGGCACTGAACTCCTTCTTGAGGAACTCCTGCAGGGTAGAGAGAGCTGCTGGCCTGGATGACACCGCAGCTGTGGGTTGGCTTGGTTGCCAATGACCAGAAGCTGACGGTAACAAGGATTGAGGTCTGGGCTGTGGCACTCACAGTGAAGTAGGTGACGGCCACGCGGTCCTGCAGCAGCGTCTCGAAGGATTCGGCCCAGCTGACCACAGACCCCTGTGTGGATCCGCAGGTGGCCGGCGGTCCCGGCAGGCTGTTCACACTGTGGTTGCTGCCACGGGCCCTGGAGGCATTTAACTCTGAGAGAGAAAAAGGGTCAGTTCTGTCTGCCTGGGTGTCCCCCAGCAACAACATCCCCTGTTGCCAGCAGCCCCGTATCTGCAGTGAGTTTATCCACCCCATGCTGATGTGAGCCAATGAGACGTCAGGAAGGGAGCATGAGGAGCTGGTATCACAGTGGCATCCTTGGTGGATCACGCGCCATGATGCCACATCTGGCACCTTCGGGTGTCACAGCCCTCCCTGACAGCACTGGCCATCCTCCCCTCCCTGGGGTGTCATGGTGACTCCACCTGTGACTCATCTCCCTGGGGAACAAAGCCGATGTGTGGGGAAGGCACCCAGCCAGAGAGGGAAAGCGGGGTGGAAGGGGACACAAGGGGCACATGGCGTGGAGGGAAGCTCAGAGGATGGGTAGAGGTGCCTGAACTTACCTTCTCCATTCCTCCGGCCATGAGAAGGAACAAACCCAGTGAGAGGAGGGCACAGAAAGTGTAATCCGTGGCTCCCAACCCTGAGGAAACCCTCCCTCGGGGAAACCCAAGGTGACCACACATTCAAATGCAGTCCCTCCGTCAAAAAGACGGAAGTTCCCAGGGGCAACCCCAGCTTTTGAACTGGTCTGGCTGGTGAACAACTGGGAGCAGAGGGTCATTTGCAACAGAAGGCAAGGGTATGGAAGCAGGGCTCTCCCGGCAAAGCTGGCGGGAGCAGAGGAGGCAGCAGGCTGCTGCTTTGCCAGGCTCCCCACCCTTTTCCTCCTGTACAAAACATGGGGTAACTGCACACACCCTGCGCATGCAGATGGGAACAGCAGCCCCCGGCACCTCGCACTGGAAGGATCCTGCAGTGGGACCGAGATGCACGAATGGGCCGGCTAATATATGTGGAGCACAACGAGACAGATGGACAAATGGACAGACTCCCTCACGGAACCCAGGCCTGGCTGCTACCGGGGTTCTGCTTGCCCCAGGAAGCCTCTCGGCCCCAGCACCCAAGAAAGTCAGCTGAGCAGCCAGAAGGGAGGGACAGGCGACATGGGGCCACGCGGGATGGGTGGGGAGGGTATGGCGAGTTTCTGGCACAGGGCTCAGCCAGGGGGGGCCCGGCCGTGCACTCGCCCACGGCACAGCCTGTGCTGACACAGGACCTGGCTCTCTGCTGGCTCCTTGCCCCTGGCACCAGGCCTGGCTGTGGGCTTCCCCCTCCCCTGAAGATGATGCCGGCCTCCTGTCTCAGAGCAAAGAGCAGCCTTACCTCCATCCGACACAGCCGGGCCCTGTGGGGGTGGAGAGAAGAGAGGTGAGAGGGGCCACATGGCATCTGCCAGCCCAGTGGAGCGGTACCTGGGCAGGCAGCAGCATCAGGGCAAGCCTAGTCCGAACAAAGGAGCAAGAGACACAGGCTGCCGGCAAACACTGCTCTGGTGTTAGCTGCAACTGGGATGGCTGCCCCATGGCAGAGGCAGGAGGCCTCCAAGGCAGCAAGTAGGAGTGGGGGGTTACAAGGGGTGCACAGCTTTTCTCCCACCTCCCGTGCATCTACTGTCCTGGGGCTAGGCCAGCAATTGGGAAAGGGCAGATGCTATCAGACTTAACCCTGCCACCCTGCCACGGCTGCCCGGGGAGGAGAGAAGCAGCCTCCCCGGCACAGGAAGGGGAGGGGAGGAGGGGAGGGAAGGAAGGACAACCACAGCCCTAGGCAGGCAAACTGCCTGCTCCCTCCTTCCTTGAGGCCTGGGGTTACCGGACAGCAGATGCCCAAAACCAAGGACCAGGTCCTGCCACAACCGCCAGTGAAGGGCACAGCAGGGCAAGGGGTACCCTGCAGCATCCCCTGGGCTGCCCCAGATACCAGCTGCAGGGATGTGGTACCCTGGGACCCACAGCAAGTAGGCAGATGGGCAGAGCCTCCGCAGTCAAAGCCAAGCACTCCCTGCACAGCGCTGCCTCTCATCGCCCACCTGGTGCCACATTGAAGTGGTACCCTTGACCTGGCTGGCCAGTGCCCCCACCCTGCCAGCCCCATGCACACCAAGCCTGCCCTGTACACTCCCTGCCCATCCCAATCCCAAACCCACACGCCCCAGCCCCGCTATCCCACCCCCGCCTGTCCCTGCTACCCCACCTCACATGCCACTGCCATGCCACTTACCCCAGCCCCACATATTCCAGCCCTGCCTGCCCATTACCCCATCCCCACACACCCCTATCTTGTCATCTGCTTGCTCTTTCCCATCCATCCCCGTTGCTCACACCCACATAGCTCTGTCCTGCCTGTGCCACTCAGTCCCATGCACCCCAGCACTGCTGACTCCTGTCTACCCCAGCCCCATACCTCACTGCTTGCCCGTTACCCCAGTGCCATACATCCCCACTTATATCACACTCAGCCTCACAGACCCCTGCCTTCTCATTACCCGAGCCCCATATGTCCCTGCCTGCCTGTTACCCAGTCCCATATACCGTTGCCTGCCCTAATAGTCCTCTACATCTCTGCCTGCTGTGGATACCCAAGCCCCATACACCCCTTGTCTGCATGTTACCCAGCCTCACACACCCCTGCCTTCCTGTTATCCGCTTTGCACCGCCCTGCCTGCCTGTTATCCACTTCACCCCTCCTGCCTGCCTGTTACCCGGCCCCATACATCCCTCTACCTGGCCAGTACCCAGACCCACACCCCCACTGCCTGCCCAGTATCTGCCCCACATCCCCCCGCCTGCCTGGTACCTGGCCCCATACATCCCTCTGCCTGCCCATTATCTGCTCCACACCTCCCTGCCTGCCTGATACCCAGCCCCACACCCCCCGCCTGCCCGGTCCCCAGCCCCACATCCCCTGCCTGCCCGGTACCCGGCCCCATAGAGCCCTTGCCTGCCCGGTACCCAGCCCCACGCCGTGCCGCCGGGCGGGGCCGCCCCGGGGGATGGGGACCGGCGCCCCGGGACGGGCCGGGACTCACCATGCGGCCGTTGTGGACCAGCAGCAGCTTGGCCTTGCCCTGCATGCCTGGCACCGCCCGGCCCANCGTCCCTGCCCCGGTGGGCACCGGCACCGGCGCCGGGCCAGGAGGCGCCGCGGCCCCGCCACATCCCCGTCCGCATCCCCCTCCTCAAGCCTGCCCCTGTTTCCATCTGCATCCACATCCCCCTCCCCATCCCTCTCCCTCTCTCCATCTGCATCTGTAACCATCCTCGTCTGCATCCTTGTTCCCATCCCAATCCCAATCCCCATCCCTCTCCCTATTTCCATCTGCAACTGTGACCACATCCCCATCTGCATCCTCATCCCAATCCCCATCCCTCTCCCTGTCTCCATCTGCATCTGTGACTCCGTCCCCATCTGCATCCCCGTTCCCATCTGCATCTACAGCCCCATCCCCATCCCAATCCCTGACCCCATCCCCATCTGAATCCCCATCTACATCCCCGTCCCCATCCCTATCCCTGCCTCCATCTGCATCTGCATCTGTGACCCCACCCCCATCTGCATCCCCATCTCAGTCCTTGTCCCCATCCCGAGTTGAATCCCCATCCAATCCCCATCCCCATCCCACTCAGTCCCCATCACCAGCATGGCTTGTGCTGCCTTGGGGTCACCACCCCATTGCCACCACTCCCGTCAGCCTGGGCAGCCCGAGGGGACTCCTCCCGCACATCACATCACCCCAGGGAAGGGGGGGTGCAGGGGCAGGGGGGCATCAGCACACCAAACACACCCTTCCACCAGCCTCGTGCTGCTTGCCCTGGTCACCCAGCAGTGGGTCTGGGGGTGGCCCCCAGGGCCATGCTGCTGCTGCCGCCGTTAGCAGCCAGTGTTTGTGGAGAGCTGCCTGTGCCACGGAGGCCGGCAGAGCCTGGCAGAGAGGAGTGGTGGACGTGCAGCTTGGAGTCACCAAACTGATGCCTAAGCAGTTTTGCCCATCTCCTAGGTCGGGGTTCCATGTTGATCAGCAACCACAAACCAGTCAAGGATATTTTAGGATATTTGTTAGGAAATATAAGTAAGTAACAGTTACAGGATAAACCGCAGAGCACCATGGCAACCCACTCATGGAAATGCTAATAACTGGGACGTAAGGTGGGTGATTAACCTATCAAAAGCAGAACCCTAACATTAAGTTGGGTGCAGATCTATGCAGAGAAAAATGAAGTGTTCCCTAAGTGAACATGCACAAAAGCAGTGCGGCATTAGCAGCCACAGCCCTGGCAGGGTCTCCGGGCAGGGGGGAGTGGAGGGTGGCCCCTGCTGCTGCCCCTCTGCCCCCCACGGCAGCACAGAGCAGCAGTGGGGCGGGGGGTGATCATGATTCTCCCCTTCCCTTTGTGAGAGCGTAGCTGTGTTGTTTGGCTTGGCTTTGCAACGGGAGTTATAAATAAAAATGTCTCACCAAGAGTGCGTGACTCACGGTCCTCACCACAAGGATAACCTCTCTGCTAGGAAACCTGATCCGAGGACCGAACTGCAGCATGCAAGAATCAAAGACATCGCTTAATTAATATATTTAATCCAAATGGCAAACAGATGAGCCCCTCACCCCACCTAGGTCGGGGTGGGCTGCTGGGGAAGGTGCCTGTACCCCTCCAGACCCCTGTCCTGTGCCACCCCCAACCTTCGGCTGCTGAGAGCCCAGACCTCGACCTGCTCCAGGGCCCAGTGGTTTCCCTCAGATGGCAGTGGGGAGCTGGAGCAGTGGCTGACATGGCCTCAAGCAGCTCCAGCCTCAGTGTTACCGCCTGCCACCCTCCAAAGGTGCTGGTGTTGCCTCACCTGGATCGGGTGGGGTGGGACGTGGGGATGTGCTGAGGCATCACCCATCGCACAGGAGGCTGTGCCAGCCCTGTGCACCAGCACATGGCCGTGCCTGTGGCCTGCCTCTGCTGCCTGGGCAGCAGGCAGCAGCCCCCTTCAGAGGCTGGAGCTGCGGTGCCTCTCCCACAATCACATGCCGGCTGCACGGCTCCATCCCAGCGCCATGCTCTGCCTGTGGTGATGCCCGTGGTGTCTGGGTACCGCATCCTCCCACTGTGCTGCCATCCCAGGGGAGAGGGATGCCCTGTGCCCCAGTGCCCCAGCCTGGCGGGACGTGGTTTATCCCGGGGGTAGGCGACGGCGGGGTGACAGCTGGCTGGGGGATTTGCTGAGGGCATTATTTAATGCTGTGGGTAAATGGAGAAACAGCAGCTAATTCTGGAGCTCATAATCCTCTTCCTCCCCCGGGGATGGGGAGCGTGCCAGTTACGCAGCTGCCGGTGGGCCCTGGGGACGAGCCCCTGGCAGCTCCCCAGGCGTGCCACGGGACAGAGCGACTCCCAGACCATGGGTGATGTGCAGAAGGTAAGCGGGGTCTGGTGACATCCTGCCTGCACCAGGGTGCTGGTACCAGCTCCTGGCTGCAGTGTCAAACAGCCAGGCAGAGCAGGACCCGGGCTGTACCCTGGGCTTGTCCCCCCAGCACACCCAGGAGCTGGCAGAGCTCCCAGCCAGGGACAGCACACCCGGGGGTGGGGATTGGGGCTGGGCAGATCTGCTGTGGGGCCACCCTGAGCCTGGACACCTTGAGAGCCAAACCCTGGAGCTCATTCAGGCCATAGACACAGGGTACCCATGGCCAACAGCGCGCCCAGCTCCCCTCTCCAAAACAAGGGTCCTCTGCAGCGACCCGGCACCCCGCAGGGCTCCTCCAGCACCCCGCACCCCCAGGGACTGCTCTCCGTCATCCAGAGGCTGAAGGGCTCCCCGGAGCGGGAGCTCCGCATTGTCCTACTGGGGCTGGACAACGCGGGGAAGACCACGCTGCTGAAACGCCTGGCGTCCGAGGAGGTCAGCACCATCACACCCACCCAGGTAGGTGCTGCTGGGGGCCACAGGCGTTGGGAGGATGGCAGGTCCTACCCTCCCCTTGGGTGATGCCAGAGTTTGCATCCCTGTGCAGGGCTTCAACATAAAGAGCGTCCACTCGCACGGCTTCAAGCTGAACGTTTGGGATATCGGGGGGCAGCGCTCCATCCGCCCATACTGGAGGAACTATCTGGGCAGCACTGACCTGCTGGTGAGTGGGGCGGCCACCCGCAGCCCCCCTGCAGCCCCGCGTGTGGAGAGTCACGCCCTCTGTGTGGGGCCCTGTACCCCAGCAGAGGTGTGCAGCCCCTGCAGAAGGCAGAGCGCTGTGCAGTTGGGTGAGGAGGAGCCATTGACTGTCCCTTTTGTCCCCACGGCAGATTTATGTCATTGACAGCGCAGACCAGAAGCGCTTTGAGGAGACAGGGCAGGTATGAAGGGTCCGGTGGGGGGTGGCTGTGGGGTCCTGGGGCTTAGACCCATCTGGCACCATCTCTTTGAGGACTGGAGCAGGGAGCGAGGCTGCTCTCTACCACGGAGCAATGCTACTGTGGGGGCCAACCTGTCCCCTGAGCTACATGGAAAGGGCTCTCAGCGTGCAGAGCCACCCTACCCCATGGCAGATCCATGCCCAGCAGCTCCCGCCGAGCTGGGTATGATGCCCCTCAGGTACCCAACATGGGGGTGACTCTGCCCCTGGTGAGAGTGACCCCTCAGTCGCCAGCCCTCCTCCTACTTCCCCAGCACCAGGTTAGTGATACGACCAAGTAAAGGTTTATGAGTAGTGAATTCAGAGTTACAAACCCTGGGAATGAAGCTGGAGAGGGGAAGGTGAGACTCTGAGTGCCAGTCTCGGCTGTACCGGCACCAGACGGCGGCGTGGGTGTGCCAGACAGCATGGGGCTGACAGCAGCCTCCTGTAGCTGCCCTTTGCCCAAGGCTCTCGATGCTGGGAGCACTTCAGCCCTCAGGTGTGCAGCTGTGTGTGGCTCCCGGGCTTTCTTCAGGGCAGATGGAGCTTCAGGGGTGCGTCTCTCCCTTGGGATGTCAAGACCTCATGGCTTCTTTGGCTGCAATAAGAGCACGAGAGAGAGGGGAGTGAGGCACTTTGGGGGACTGAGGTGGCCCAGCCCCCCATAGGCAGCACAGGCAAGCGGCTCTGTGGAGGAGGGCAGCAGCAGGCAGCAGCCCTGGGAGATGATTCTCTCTTGGCAGGAGCTGGCAGAGCTCACCGAGGAGGAGTCCCTCACGGGGGTCCCACTGCTGGTGTTTGCCAACAAGCAGGACCTAGTGACTGCAGCACCCGCAGCTGAAATCGCAGAAGGGCTGAGCCTCCACACCTACCGGGACAGGGAATGGCAGATCCAGGCCTGCTCAGCCTTGTCTGGGGAAGGAGTGCAGGTAGAGATGGGGGTCTGTGGGCTTTGCAGAGGTGGGAGAGGACCCAAGGACCTGCCATGCTCTTGGGGCTGTGCTCATGTCTCTCTCTTCCCTCCAGGATGGGATGAACTGGATTTCCAGCCAGATCATGAACAGGAAGAAGTGAGAACTGTGACGTGCCAGACTGGACTGAGCTGCAGGTCCCTAAACCATGGCCAACCCCCCTGGTCCCTAAGACTCCCCTTAGGGCTCGGCTGGGCCCTGAGCCTCAGACTGCCATGCTCAGATGGGCTTCTCATCCAGTCTTTCACTGATCAGTCAGTTTCCTCTGTCCCTGCCTCCTGGGCTTCCACAAGGTCCTCATACCCCCCGACCCTCCTTGCAGCCCCAATGCTGTCAGAGGCAACCACATGTCCCACTGTGTCAAGGGCTTGCACGCCTCCAGAACAAGAATCCACTCAGGACTTGTCCATCCACACTGCTGGCACACCCCGTGGAGGCTGCTGCACCCCACCACAGCACTGGCTGCACCCTCAGATGTGGCACGTACAGCCAGCCGAATGGTGTGTATTCCGCTTCGCTCCCGTAGGGTGTGACTGGTGCTGGCCCAGTCATGGTGGCTGGCTCAGGAAGGCCTCGGTTCAGTGTCTTTCACTGGCCAAAAGAGCTCCCACATGCGCACGGAACCTGGGACAAGCACAAAGACACAGGGAGGACCTGGCTACGCAGTCAGGTCCCCACCGGGGGGTTGTCCCCACCAATGGAGGGGTTTCATTGCCTGGTGACAGCGTTGGTTGCAGCCATGCTGCGCATGCCACCGAGAGGGGCTGCTCTGCAAGAGCCCCTGGGAAGCGCATTGCCCCACACACCTGAGCTGTGGCTTCTGTCGCCTTGCTGAAGATGCCCACCCCGACAGCTGGAAGATGCGGCTCCCCGGCCGGCACAGCTCCCGTGGCTGAGCACCCACGCCACTGGGGCTGGGTGGGAGACAGGCCACAGCGGGGCTGGGGGCCTCCTGCTGTGCCAGGCTCTGGGCTGCAGCCCTCAATAAAGCTGCCTGTGACCTCTGCAATGCCTCGGCCAGTCCTTCCCGCGATGCTGGGACAGCGCTGCCCCCGCCCCGCCACTCCGCGGCCCGGCGAGGCCTGCGGGGCCCCGGCCTGGGGCCATTCCCGGGGCCGGGGCCGAGACCCGTCCCGAAGGCCTGGCGCCATCTTGTGTGGCGTTGCCATGGCGACAGGCTGCCGGCGACCGTCGGGCCAGAGCCGCCGGAGCGGGTCACGTGTCCCGTGGGCGGCACGAGCCGCGCACGTGACTGGCACGAGGAGGGAGAGCGGACTACAGCTTCCGGCATGCCACGCGCCGCCGCGCCCGCGCATTGCACGCCGGGAGGCGCTCTGCCGCTCCTCCCCCCTCCCCGCTGCCCGCCCAAAGCACGGCGGGAGCTGGCGCGCCCCCTGGCCCCGCCCCCTTCTCCGCCATAGGCGGAAAGGAGTGACGTTTGCCCGTGGAGGCGGGGATGTGGTGGTGTGGGGGATTCTGATTGGCGACGCGGGCTGCTGTTCCCGGAGGGGGCCGGGGGCGGGAGCGGCGCGCCGGAAGGCGGAAGGGGAGGATGGCGGCGGGTGCGGGCGGGCTGCTGGCGGCGGCGGTGCTGCTGTTGGTGGTGGCCGGGCCGCGCCTGGCGCCCGCCGAGCTCACGGATGGCAACAGCGAGCACCTGAAGCGGGAGCACTCGCTGATGAAGCCGTATCAGGGTGAGCGCGGGGCCGGGCCGGGCCAGGCCGGACGCCCGTGGTGGCCCGGGCTGAGCCGCGCTCTCTCTGCCTGTTGCAGGCGCGGGCTCCGCTGCGATGCCGCTATGGGACTTCCAGGGCAGCACTATGGTCACCAGCCAGTACGTCCGCCTGACGCCCGACGAGCGCAGCCGGGAGGGCTCCATCTGGAACCGCGTGGTGAGAGCCCGGGGGGGAGACCGGTGCGGGGAGGCCGGTGGGTGTCCGGGGAGGCCCCAGCGCCTCTCCCGGCTCTTGCCTGATGCCTCTGGGCGGTCTATCCCCACAGCCCTGCTTCCTCAAGGACTGGGAGCTCCACGTCCACTTCAAGATCCACGGAGCCGGCAAGAAGAACCTGCACGGGGATGGCCTGGCTCTGTGGTACACGCAGGAGCGCCTGGTGCCAGGTATGGTGCACAGCCAGGGGTTGCCTGGCCGGGCTGAGGCCTCATCAGCTCTCACACGTGCCCCAGGGCAGCCTAGGGAGCTGCCCTTGGACCCATCCCTGGCCTGGAAGGTTTCTCGCCAGTGAGGGCGTTTGAACTTGTCTCTGTCTGGTTTCACCAGATTGGGATGGTGTGTCCGGCACGTTCTGCCCAGGGAACAGGTGCCCTAAGTCATCTGCCTGGCAATAAACAACTCTTACAGCTCTTCTCAGTAGAAGTCTCTGAGCACAAATTCCTTCTGAGAGCCTTCTGTTCCCTGTGTTCTGCCCTGTTCAGGTCCTGTCTTTGGCAGCAAGGACAACTTTCATGGACTGGCTATCTTCCTTGATACATATCCCAACGATGAAGCAACAGAGGTGAGTAGTTCAGGGAGCTTGTTCAGTGCCAAGAAGGCTGTTTCCTCACAGCTTCATGCTCCAAGTGCATTATGCCCAGACCAAGGAAATGTCTCTCCTCACATGAGAGTGGGTTGCTCTTCCTGTCACGGAGCTAGTCAAGGGAAGAGTTTGTATGTGCATTACTGGAGATAAGAAGGTCCTTGCTCCATCTTCTGTTGTTGAACACACAGATGTTTCCGAGGCCTTTCCCCCTCTGCATGGTAGGGTGGCACAGGGGTGGCACTTAAGTAAAGTTAGAGTGTCATTTTGTGAACTTCTCTGTGCTTTGGTTGATCATTCCATGTTGTTTCTGGCCTTGTTCTCTGTTTCCAACACGCGCGTCTCTGAAAGAGGAACTCCTGGGCTGGCTTTTTGCTCCAGAATTCCCTGTGGGTGAAATACAGATCAGCCCTCTGGGGGCTTATGGTCCTTTTCTTCTCTCCTGCTCCATGTTTGTGGATCTCATTACAGCACAGTCAGAAAATGTAACTGTGCTAGTGAGATCTAGTGCACCAAAAACGTGTCACTTAAGTCATAAAGTACCTGGAAATTCCTCCATCCCCCTCTTGTCTTGGTGCTCACTGAGAGCTAAATTCTTGCCTCTAGTTGGCCTCTTTCAGTGTACATAATCTGCTGACTGCAAAGCCCCGAGTGTGGTTATGCTGCTCATGCATTTCTGCCCACTCTGGGTCCTGTGCTCTGTTCTTACACTTCTTACCTGGTCTGGTGCTTACTCCACAAGTCTGGAGCAGTCTTGTTGCCTTGGCTGTGCGGAATGGTGGGGGCTCAAGGGGAGGCTTGCCAGAACAAGCCCTCACTCAGTTTAGAAACAGTTTTGTGTAGAAAATGAGTCTTGATGTCCTTGTTCTGCTTTCTGGAGCCGACTGTGCAGCAAAGCTGTGGCTCTGTTGCCGTGCCTGGCTGAGATCCTGCTCTTGCTGAGGTTTCTGACTGGGCAGGGGAAGGTGGCTCTTGGTCTGCAGCTCGAAGGCTCCTGCAGGCTGAAAGCAGCAGTGCTCTCCTCCCTGCAGCGCGTGTTCCCCTATATCTCTGCGATGGTGAACAACGGCTCCCTGACGTACGACCACAGTAAGGACGGGCGCTGGACGGAGCTGGCGGGGTGCACTGCTGACCTTCGGAACCAGAACCATGACACTTTCCTGGCAGTTCGGTACTCCCGAGGCCGCCTGACGGTGAGATGTGGCAGACACCTTCTGCAGGGTGTCTCTCGCATTAGATGGGGCGGGTGTTGCTGTGTCAGTAGGTGACCTGGAGATGGTTTCCAGGCTTGATCGCCTGCCTCTCCTGCATGTCTGGCTCCAAAAGAGCTGCAGGCAGGCAGGATGGCAGTATGTGTTCTTGGTGTGACACTCCCCTGGTCTTACAGGTGATGACTGATGTGGAAGACAAGAACGAATGGAAAAACTGCATTGACATTGCAGGGGTGCAGCTGCCAACTGGCTACTTCTTCGGTGCTTCTGCTGGCACTGGAGATTTGTCTGGTGAGAGGGGGCTTTGCTTGCAGGAATACCTACTGTTTGGAACCTGCAATATAATGCTATGTATGCATTGGATGGCTTTGATGGCTTCTTTTCCCTGAGTTGTTAAAATCTTGTTGGGCAGGGACCCGTGGCCTGAGAAAGGAGGTACCTAAGAGCTTGGGAACATCTCAAATTGCAGTTTGATACCTGGGGTGCGAGGATGGCTTGAGAAGGAAGGAGACCGGGACCTGGCACTGCATGGTCCTAGGGGTGCTGTGGGCGTGCGGGCATCTGTCAGAGCTTCTAATGGTCTTTGGTGCTGATGGTTGTTTCCTAGACAATCATGACATTATCTCGATGAAGCTATTTCAGCTCATGGTGGAGCACCCTCTAGAAGATGAGACCGTTGACTGGACCAAGATTGAGCCTAGCGTCAGCCTCCTTAAATCACCCAAAGGTGAGTCTCTGGGCTTCAGAAACTTTCAGTGGAGGATTGGGATGCCGGGGCTGGACTCTTAAAGGCCTGTTGAAAGGGTTCAGAGCTGTGAGACCACAGGAGCTGAGGGTTGGGTCAGTCTCTGTAGCTGTTCTTGTCCTTGCAGACAATGTGGATGATCCAACGGGGAATTTCCGAAGTGGGCCTCTGACGGGCTGGAAGGTGTTCCTGCTCCTGCTCTGCGCGCTGCTGGGCATCATCGTCTGCGCTGTGGTGGGAGCTGTGGTCTTCCAGAAACGCCAGGAGAGGAACAAACGTTTCTACTAGCAAAGACCTGGGCCGTGGCTGTGCCCAAACCCATCTTTTCTATGGGGAGCTGTAAAAACTGTGGTTTCTAGAAGCTGTTTCTGAGAAATATCAGAAGTATTTTCTTATCTGTCTGTTTGGCTGTAACCCCTGCCCAGCCCTCAGTGTCCGGCGGCTTGGACTGAGGGGGGCCGATGCTCGTGGGGGGAGCCTGGAGGTCGCTCCCCTTGTTTTTCCAGTGCTCCCCCCGCCGGACGGGACCTGCCGTGCTGCCCGGGGTGGGGGGGAGGTGAGCGGCAGCGGCTGTGAATGTAAGGGGGCTGTGGGGAGGGGGCTGCGAGTGGGGCATTAAAGGACTGACACCACGTGTGACTCTGGCT
>VUYV01000680.1:145645-158753 GCA_008711295.1 Anarhynchus alexandrinus | reverse complement strand
CGAAGGTGCCCTCCGGCCCCTTCCCCCCCGCACCCCCCCCCCCCCCCCTTGCTGTGCCCCAGGTCCCCGCCGCTGCTGGGCCTGCTGCCCGGCCGGTTCTCCGTCTTCCCGCTCTTCTTCCTGGCGCTGCTCCTGGGCTTCGTCTCGCTGCTCTGGCTCCAGCTCAGCTGCTCGGGCGAGGGGTCGGTCCCCGGCGGCGGGCAGAGCCCGGGGGGACCCCGCCAACCCTGCCCGCCCCAGCCCCCCCCGCCGCCGCCGGCGGAGGAGGAGGAGGAGGACGAGCCGTCGTGGGGTCCCCATCGCCTGGCACTGCTCGTCCCCTTCCGAGAGCGCTTCGAGGAGCTGCTGACCTTTGTGCCCTACATGCACCGCTTCCTGAGCAAGAAGAGGATCCGCCATCACATCTTCATCCTCAACCAGGTGGATCATTTCAGGTAGCGTCTCCCGTTCCTGCAGCGAAGGGGGTCCTTCTCCAAAACTCAGTCCCACCTGGGAGCGCTGAGGGGGTCTCCCGCTTGTCTCTGCTGGCGTGGAGAAGCCTTGGGCCTGGGCAGCAGGGAGTCAGGGCTGGGGTGTGATGCTCTCCCCAAATTTACTCACTCTGAAGCTTATAGAAGGACAAAGCGGTGTTTTTGCTTCTCTTCCTAAGCAAGAAGAGAATTATCCACCCCCAGGTATTTCAGCTTTCTCCCCGCTGTTGCAGGGCCATGGCCACAAACATCTGGGGACGCTGAAATTCAAAGAAATACCTTGGGGTGTTTGGAAACGCCGTCGCTCACCCCCTGCTCGCTGTCCGGTACCTGCCTGCAGCCCCGGCAGGCCCTGTGCAGCGCCCCAGCCGGCCTCTGGCAGGACGGGGTTTGCTGTAGCCCCTTGAGGTCTGCAGTGGCCAAACCCCTGCACGTTGCCGTCGGGCTCAGCGTGTGCTGCCTGCGTAGGGAAAGTGCTGCGAGCAGTTTCAGGATGGGCAGCAGTGGCACCCAGCACTGCGAAGGCAGGGAGCACCGCGTCTGCATGTATCCCTGTTTGGGGATCAGTCAAACAGCATTGAGGAGCACGGGAGAGGGACGTGAAGGGACAGTAGCTGCTGTGCGTGGCACTGAGAGTCCCCGGTCCTGCGGCAGGTTTAACAGGGCATCCTTGATCAATGTGGGCTTCCTGGAGAGCGGCAACAACACCGACTACATCGCGATGCACGACGTGGATCTCCTGCCCCTCAACGAGCAGCTGGACTACAGCTTCCCGGAGGGAGGGCCTTTCCACGTGGCATCCCCGGAGCTGCACCCGCTCTACCACTATAAGACGTATGTGGGCGGCATCCTCCTGCTCACCAAGCAGCACTATGAGATGGTGAGCACAAGAGTGGGACGTCCCGGTCAGTTTGGGGCAGGGGCTACAACATTGGTGAGCAGTCGTACTTTTTGTGCTCGACGCTTGGGAAGTGGGGAAGGGACTCAAAATGGTTTGGGGACAGAGCCCACTGCCTGAGCTGGTGGGGGCAGGAGAGGGGAGGCTGTGCTGGTGCTCAGGGCTTGTCATGCTGGTGTCTGCTCCTCTGCGGTGCATAGAGTTGTGCTGGTCCAGACCTTGGCCGGTACAATGGCCCTCTCATTTCAGTGCAACGGCATGTCCAACCGCTTCTGGGGCTGGGGACGGGAGGATGACGAGTTCTATCGACGTATCAAAGGAGCTGGTCTCCAGGTAAGGGGTGCTCTGTGGCCTCCTAGGTTGAAATTACCCTTCTCCTTGTCTCCCCACCTGGCCCCTGCCTATAGCTGCCCAGGCCAGGACCTGGGGAAGGTAGCTCTTCTACGCTCCCCATCGTGGTAGCAGGCGCAGCAGGTTTTCCAGTAGCTTTACAGAAGCTTTGCTCTTCTTCTAGGTTCGCCGTCCCTCTGGAATCACGACTGGATATGAGACTTTCCAGCACCTGCATGACCCAGCCTGGAGGAAGAGAGACCAGAAGCGCATAGCTGCGCAGAAGCAGGTGAGACCTCCGTCTGGTTGAGGGGAACCACGGGAGATTCTGGTTGTGATCACCACGTGCTCTGAGCCCTACTTCCTCTTGTCCTCCCCTGCCAGCTCTGCACTCCCTGCCGAGGCACTGGGTGCTTCCCCCTCTGCTGGAAGCCAGCGTGGGCTGAATGGTCTTTCTCTTCTGCAGGAACAGTTTAAAGTGGATCGGGAGGGAGGTCTGAACAACGTGAGGTACCGAATTGAGTCACGGACAGCTCTGAATGTGGCAGGAGCCCCTTGCACCGTCCTTAATATCTTGCTGGACTGTGACACAAGCGAGACACCTTGGTGCACGTTTGGCTGAGCCCATCTCCTGTGTGCCGGTCGTGTGCGCTGTGCTTGTGCCAAGACGCCGGTGCTGCCGCTGAGCTGCTTGGAGCAGGCAGGATTTTTGCAGCAGACGAGCATGGCAGTGCTGGCGAGACACAGAGGAACAGAAAGGGCTGTGAACTGGGCTTTGCTGGGACCAACAGAAGAGGCTGAGAGCGGGACTCTGCGGCATTACGATGGACACTGGTGCTGCCTCCCAGGGCAGGTGCAGGAGGTAATTTTCCTGCGCTGGACATGACTGAGCTGTCACCCAGCTCAGAGAACAATAAAGAACTATCAGGACACCTGTGAGTTGTGAATGCCCTGGGCTGCGCCATGCTGCTCCTTTTTCCTGCTCCCTTCACCTTACTGGCTTCAGTGCACCCGTTTCTGGCTTGGCTCCGGCTATGCTCTGTCTGGACAGGTGATCTGCTCTGGTTCAGAGGCCAAGCTGGTCTGAAACGGGCTCTGAGTGAGATGGTGCCAGTGTTTCAGCTGCCAGGTACCCCCAGGGCTGTGCTGTGGTTGCTTCGTTGCAGGAAGCGGTTGTGGTTGAGCCATACCCCAGCATCCGCAGGTCTGCTGGATGTCAGCAGCTGAGGTAGCCCAGGACTTCTCTCTCTGTGGAGTAAGGAGGAGTTCTGGCAGAGCTGCTCCTTGCTTGCCTCCTATGGCACATGCTGCCTTGGCCTTTTCCAGGGGATGTTGGAGAGCCTGATGTCCCCCCAGCAGCGCTAGAGGGGAACTGGGATCTGCTGTGACCCTGTATGAGGTGTCCTGGGAAGGAGTGGCTGCCAGGCTCACCGCAGTGCTGGTGGAGCCGGGGCAACAGTGTGGGTGAAGTGCAGGAACTAGGACGATCGCCCCTAACCCACCTGAGTCGAGGGGAACAAGAGCTTCCCTGGGCAAGGCAGGGGCTGGGACACTGCCCTTGAGGCGGGAGCGGGGGATTTGGGTCAATGAGGGAGAGGCAAGGCTCTGCGGGGCCCAGGCTGCAGGTCTTATCCGCTTGCTCTGGCCGCCCGGCCATGCCTCGCTGCCAGGCCGGTTGCTCCCATGGCATGGCAGGACGAGGGCCCGGGCTGCCCCTTCTAGCAGGGCAGGGGTGTGTTTTCTTGCTGAGGGTATCACAGTGCTGGTCCCCTGCTGCTGGCAGAGCCTGCGAGGGCTCTGCTGTGGGCTCAAGCCCCCCACTGTGGATGTGGCTTGTCTGAGTCAGTGAAGGGCTCAGGGAAGGTGCATGGGCAAAGGGCTATGTCAGCCTTGGGGTGCTGCTGAGCAGGAGGTGACCGGGCAGACACACCCTGCCGAATTCCTGGGTTCCCAGGAGACCAACCCATGCGGTGACTTGGGGACCTGCTGCTGTCAGAGCAAGAGCAGCCCATGGGAGGTGGCCAAAGCACTGACACTGCATGCTGGGAGAGTGCCCTGGGACAGGAGACACGAGGAGGAGGTGAATGCCCTCCTCTGGTTGCTGGGGACATGCCAGGGTGCTCTGCAGTGCCGGATCCAGGAGGTGGGGAAGCCGGGAAGATCCCAAGAGGTGAGGACGGGCACTTGGGGCTGGCAGTTTTTTGGGTTTGGTAGAAATCAGCCACACTAGCACCTTCTGCTGGGAAGCGGGATGTGTAGAGTTGGGCAGGAGGGGCAGGGGGGCCACATGCCCTGCTTGGGATCCAGCTCTCGAGCTCCAGGCTGGAGCAGCAGCCATGGAGCAGCGCCTGGTCCGTGCCCGCTCATGCTTGGAAGCAAACAAGTGCTGTAACCTTTAGGATGCTGCCGCTCACCCTGATCTGCCGAGGGGTGGCAGAGATGCCTGCCGATTCTCAAGGAGACCCCTGCCAGCACTGGGCTCCTCTCCTCCGTCACCAGCCCGGCCTGGATGCCTGCTGGGGCTGCTGGGTGAAGTGGTGCTGTGCCGCTCTCTCCAGAGCAGAGGATGCTTGGGCTGGCTCACAGATGGTGCCATGTTTGGTACTGCACAGTGCTGGCTCTGGGGTCTTGGCATGCATTTTGGGTGCTGCTGCCTCCTCAAGCTGGGCAGACCCAGCCGAGCAGCCGGTACCCCTCCGTTCAGCCCCATCACCAGCACTGGCACCAGGCCCTCCATGTTTCCTGGCCCCCTTCTGTCCTCGTCCCTTGCCTGCCGCTTCCCGGAGCCGTCGCTTTGCCGGGTGCCTGCAGACGTCCCCAGACAGAAGCTGTTGGGTATGTGGCACCTCCGGGGAGGAGTACCAGGACGAGGGAGGCAAAAGCATGAGAGCCAAGTGTGGGGGTCGTGTAGGGGCAGCGGCACAGAGCGTCTGGAAAGAACTGGTGCCATCTGCTCTCTGGGCTGCTCTGGAGCTGGGTGAGGGCTCTGCGGACTGGGGTGCGAGGGGGGCTGCCTCCCGAGGAAGGGGTCGATGTGGTGGTGCAGGGCGGTGAGGATCAGGCCGTGCTGCTTTGCATCATCCAAGGCGCAGGCAGGCCCAGCGCGTCCTCCTCCCCAGCTCGGGGCCTGTCCTCGCCCCAGGGCGATGTAGGGACGCACTACCCAAGAGCTCCCAATGGCCTCTCCAGCCCGGCGGCTCCAAAGCAGCACTGGTATCTGGCACGAAGATTGCAGGTGGGCTCAGACACACGGTCCACTACTCCGGAGGTGTTCCCAGGACCCATCGTGTCCCTCGCTGCAGTTGGTTGGAGGGAGATGTCGGCCCAGAAGCTCTGCTCCTGTCTCTCCATCGCATGGGTTTTGGGATCGGCCACCTGTACGCCAGCCACTTACCGGTGCTGGAACTGCAGCCAGGGCTGGCGGAGGCAGATCAAAGTATTTCTCTGCACTGTTCAAAATAGATGACACAGTTTCGGGCAGGTTTCACGAAGACGTAGATGTGCAGAAACAGAGAGCATATGCGCACCTCGCACTTCGCTCAGCGCTAAAGGCTCCTCTCCCGCTGCCTGGCAGCTATTTCTCAGCTCCGCTCGCAGCCCCCTCATCCTCCGGTTGCTTTTGTGGAAGAGGCGCCGTGCTGGAGACCCGGCTTCCTTTTATAGCCCTGAATGTGACTCGGAGGTCGCTCGGCTCCGTTCCCCACCCCACGCACTTCATTATTAGCAATGGCCCAGCAGGAGGGGACGAGGTTTTTTTCCCCATCGCCTTTCAGCAGATGGATAACACCCTGCCTGCTGTCCCGGGAGCCCCGCAGAGCCAAGCCGGAGGCCTCCCGGCGTTCCTGTGCTGTGAGCAACCCTGAGAAGGGGGTCAGGATGCTTGGGGGCCAAGAGACCCTGTGGAGTCCCAGCCCTGCCCCTCTGCGACCCCCCTTCTGGGGCCCAAATTGCTGTCAGCGAGGCCATGCGGGGGCTGCCGCAGGCACGGCAATCGGCTGGCTTTTATTGCCAGGTTGTTTTAAACCGGGTGGTGCCCGGAGAGGTTTGCTGGCAGCCACATGAAATTGATGTAGCATCGTGATGGGGGGAGGACTGGGGGGTTGATGCGAGTAGAGAGAGCGGGCTGGGGAAAAGCCGATGGGAGGCAGGAGAATCTCTGCTCAGGGAACAGGGCATCGCTGGCTGCCAGAGTGTCCCGGATAGGGCTGAACCCCGGGGCACTGGAGGAGCTGCCATCCCACGGAGACGTGCTCGAGGGGAGCGCAGCTGGTGGTGGAGACGTGGCAGCAGGAAACGGGGCAGACGGGCAGGAGGGGTGCGGCTGTGACCAGCACCCGTTGAAGTCAGCCCGGCATCACTGCAACCTGCCCGGACTGAGGCCCCGGCGGGATGCTGTTACTGCCTGCTGCCGCGGGCATGTGCCTGTCCCTCTGGCAGGGACCCAGCATCCCCACGGGCTGCTGGGGGTGCCCCACGCGTGGCTGAGCTCCAGGCAGAGGACCGGGGCATTGCAGGCACACTCCTGGTGCCAGCAGGTTGGGAAACGGCACTGTTGGGAAGGGCCCCCCTATTCAGAGGCCATGTGTCCTGCTGCTCCGGCATGCAGCTGGGCGGTGGAAAGGAGCCATGGGGAACAGGGAGGCCGGAGGGAGCGGTTGCGTGCCTTGGCACTGCACCGAGGATAATGGAAGCATGTGAGCATGGTGAGCAGGGACCGGGGACAGTGTGTGTGTGTGGGTGAGCACTGGCAGCACAGCTTGAGGACTCTGGTGTGCGGCGGGGGGAGCTGGCAGCGAGCAGGGCCCCAGTGCATGAGCACGCCGGATGAATGCGTCCCCAAACCCAGGCTAGGGACAGTGTGGGTATGATGCCTCCCCAGGGAGAGATGGGTGCCATGCACAGGCTGCTGTGGGGATGGAGCAGTGTTGCTGCAGTTGTCCCACTCCCCGAGGACACCAGGGCACCCAGTGACCAGGTCTGCCCACGCTGGGATCCCCGCTCCCTGCGCATGGCACGCTGCAGGGGTGGCGAGTGACAAAACCAGCTCCTGGCCAGGACACGGCAGGGCTGATTCAGAGGGATGAAGTGTGTCGCGTCTCACCAGTGCCAGGCCAGGCGCTGGGGTGGGTGGCATCCCCACGAGGGTACTCCATGCCCCCCATGGCGTGCCGTGGCCTGTGGAGTCTGTGGTGCAGCACAGGCACCTCTGGTGGCTCCTGCACACCCGTGGGTGCTGTGGCAGGGGAACATGGGGCTGTCCCGCAAGAGGAGGGTGCAGAGAGTGTCCCACAGAGCCGGGGAGGGGGGGTCTTGGTGCAGCTGACGTGGCTGAGCAAACCGCTTCTCCCCTGCCCCGAAAGCCCAGCCCGTGCCCGGGGTGGGTGATATGTCCAGCTCCTACCAGCCCCACCGCCACGGTGAGGGCCACCGGGGGCTGGCTGGTGGCTGGAGCCACTGTTGCCGGTGCCGGGTCTGTAGGTGTGAGGGTTTAAGGGGTGTGTGTGCGGGGGTGTCTCCCCTCGACGGGGTTTGCGCAAGGGGTGCTCGGCGCTGCACGCAGCTATCCCGCCCCGGCCACCGCCCTGCTCCGCCCCGACGGTGGGCACGGCCGGGCCGTCCCCCTTCCTCCTCCTCCTCCTCCTTCTTCTCCTCCTCCTTCTCCTCCCGCCCCTCCGTGCCGCCGCCGCCCGCCTCCGCGCCGCGATTTGCCGGTGGCGGCTCCTCCCGCTGCCCGCGCGGCCGCGGCCGAGGGGCGCGTTCAAACACGGCGAGGGAAGGAACGGGGAGAGGAGGCGAAGCGGGATCGCGGAGCCGCCGGCATGGTGAGTGCGGGCCCCGGGAGGGGGGGTGGGAAGCTCCGGTGCCTCTCCCCGGTGAGCCTTCCCCCCGGGAGGTGGTGGTGGTGGAACCCCGCTGCGCCTCCCCCCCGGGGGAGCTCCGATGCGCCCCCGCCGGTGCTCTCCGCCGTATCGTGCTTTGTGCCGGGCTGCAGCGCGCACGATCGGGCCCGACCCCNACCCGCGCCCGCCTCCCCGCAGCCTCCCCTGCGCCTCCCCGCCCCCCCCCGGAGGGTTTGTGGCCGTATCCCGCCCGGGAACGGCTCGACGGGGCGGGCACGTTTGGGGTTGGGATCGGATCTCCCCGGGAAGGAGCCAGGCTGGCCGGACCGGTGTTTTGCCGCCTGGGGGGGGGGAGTGTTGGGGGGGTGACACCCTTCCCCGCCGCAGGCAGGACACCTTCGGGCTCCCCCGGCGCTTCCCCAAACCTCCCACAACCTGACCTACTTCCTCGGCCGACTGTGCCGGGAGCAGTTGCTGCGGGGTTCGGCCGAACTGCTGCCCCAATGTCGGGGGCTGGATGCTACAAGCTTCCCCTCCGTGGGGACATCCATGTGTCCCCCCCATCCCTCTGCACACCCGGTGGCATCGCGGGCAGCCCGGACCCTCCCAGAGGGTCCATCCCTGCTGCCCTTCGTGGGGTGCCGATGCCCGGAGCAGGTGCTGGGTTCGCGGAGGGAGGTGACAGCGCAGGCCGGGAGCTGTCAGACAGGTTTGTGCGTGGCAGCAATTAAAAGCGGGGTGTTTGTTTACCCGGCGTGTGGTGCTGAGAACCAGGGCAGCTTCCTGGGTGTAACCCGGCCCGCAAGCCCTCGGCGTGGCTGGGAGCTGCGGAGGGGGCTCTGCCTGGCCCCCGCCACGCTCATCATGTCCCCACTGCAGGGACTGCCTGCGAAGGGCTGTGAGGGCCATTGTCCCCCTCCCCGGTGCTGGGGAGTGGGAACCGAGGCCACAGGCATCCTTGCATCCTTCCTCCCCCGGCCACCTGCGCAGGAAGCTGCATTGTCCCATCCGTATCCTGCCCCTTCCTGCCGCCTTCCCGCCGTGTCCGGCCACGGGGTCCCCTGCACGCACGTATGCAGCAGCTGGGCTGTGACCGCCTCGTCCCTGGCCGGCGTTGGGGTGGGAGCGCCTGCGGATGGAGCAGGGCCACGGGGAGGGCTTGGGAACTTGCCCTGCGTGGCGTGGGAGCCCGTGCTGTGCTGGAAGGCTCCCCGTGGGGCAGGAGAGGTGCCTGTCCCCTGTGCACCCTGGGGAGGCTGAGCCAATGATTCCGGGTTGGGCATCCCTAGGGTCATTTTGGGGAGGGTGTCCAGACCGTGGGGTCCCGGTGGGGTAGCTCGGTGCCGCTGGGCCGGTGCTGGTGCCAGGCCCGGGCAGGTGCTGCCGGCTCCCGAACTTGCCCGCCTGGCTGGGCGGCAGGTGCCTGTTTTGGTGGCGGCACCCGGCCGCGGGCGGGAGGTGGGGCTGGGTGTGGGAGGGAGGCTCTCCGCCATGGAGGGGGGACGGCAGCAGGGGGGAGCCCCCGCCCCACCGCAGCTCGCCCAGTGCATGCTGCACGCCGGCGCTCTGCTCGCTCAGCGGCCGGGTCCCCTGGGGAGCTGCTCGGGACCTGGCGGGTCTCTCCCAGCACCGGGAGCCCAGGTCAGTCCTTGGGGCCAGCTGGGAAAGGGGGTGTTGGGGGGGGCTCAAAGTCCCAGCTGCCCGGCGTTGCTGACTTTGTCTCTCCTTCAGCAGTGCTGGTACCGGGCTTTTCTCTAATTCTCCATGGCAGCAGCACAGGGTCCTGTGACCTGTGAGCCCGACACCCGCATCCTCAGCACCTACCTCTCCTCGGAGCCCATTGGTGTCGTCGGCAGCATGGGCAGCGTGGGCAGCCTGGTGGAGAAGCAGGATCTGTCCCCCCTGGAGCTGCGGGCCCCGCTGGGGGGCTCACGGGGGCTTCGGCAGCCCGACGGCTTGCTGCGGAAGGGTCCGAGCCAGCGGGAGCTCTTCGGCTACCTGCACGGGGCCAAGAAGGAGACGCGGTCAGAGCGGAAGCACCAGACGTCAGGCGTCTGCTACAAGCGGGACTACGAGAGCGACCGTGAGAACCGGTCCCCCGAGCGCGGCTCCCGTGAGCATCACCGTGGGGCCGACTTCTCCAAGAGCTCCCTGCCCGAGAGGGGTCGCTTTGACAAGGTGAGGCTGTGGGTGCCATGCTGGGCCCCAAAATGTGTCCCGCTCTGTGAGAGGACGGGGCTGGAGCAGAATATTCTGTGCCCGGGATGGAATGTGGGGATTTGAGGATGCCCAGGGGTATGGGGCTGGGAGTGAGCGGGTTCTCCCTGGCTTGGGGCGCCTGTAGGGGCTGTTGGGTTCATCCTGACCCCGCTCTTGTTTTTCAGTGCCGTATCAGGCCGTCGGCCTTCAAGGCGGTGGCTGGGAAGGGGCTGGTCTCCATGCAGGGCCTCTCCTCGTCCAAGGGGCAGAAGCTGTCCAAGAGCAATGGGAGCCTGCACACACTGCTGTCGCAGAGCAGCACGGCAGCCTCGCAGCACGGCCCGCTCCGCACCCACCTGCTCCATGCCATCAGCCTGGATGAGGCGTCCGACTCCAGCCACAACTCCATCCAGAGCTTCCCCTCCTACGGCTCCCGCCTCAAGCCTGCCCAGAGTCAGTTCAGCGCCTCCATGGGCCACATCAACCACATCGGGGGGTCCTTGGACAGGGTCTCCCGGAGCCCCAGGGACCCCCTGGCCCCTGAGAAGGCACCCCTGTCCTGCAAAAGCATGGCCACGCTGAGCCGGCTGCAGAGCCCTGGGGAGCCCCCACCACCCTACGAGTTCACCTACTCGCTGGAGGATGCGGTGAAGCAGCTGGAGGACCGGCTGCAGGAGACAGGAGGAGAGCTGCGGCAGCTCAAAAGGAGCCTTAGTGAGACCGAAGACCCCTTCACGCAGGTGAGCCATGGGGCTGGGGCTGCACCGGGTGACCATGGTAGGGCTGTGGGGCAGGGGTGCCTCGGTGGAGGGAGCCGTGAAGGAGCTGATGTCCTGCTGTGGTGGGCGATGGGCTGGGAATGTCCAAGCATGGGAGGACCCAACATCATGGGACCTTCTGGGATCCCACCCTGGGATCCCACCCTGCCCCGCATAGGGGCAGGCTACAGGCCCTCACCAGCGTCCACCTGTGCTGGCAGGTGTTTGAGGACAAGCAGCGACTGTGGCTGGATGAGCTGGAGGATCTGAAGCAGATGTACATGGCCAGGCTGCAGCAGGTGATGCAGCAGGCGCAGCGTGGGCAGCGGGCGCTGCAGCTGCAGCTCTACAAGGCACAGCAGGAGAAGAAGCGGCTGCAGGAGGAGCTGAGCATGCAGCAGTGCCAGTGTGAGGAGCCCAAGCTCCGGCAGACACAGGGTGAGCGTGTCAGCCCCAAGCTGGAGGAGACCAAGTGGGAGGTGAGTTCCCTTCCTTCCCTCTCTGTTGCCACCCTCCTGGCTGTGGAGCCAGGACGGGGGCAGTGGTTCTCTGCTCTGGTGTCACTCATGGCCACAGGACGGAGGGGACGATCCAGGTGTGATGCTCATGGTCTCCCAGGGATGCTGTGGTGACAATCTGGGGTGCTGCCACCCCAGGGTTCTGCTTCTCTAACCCTTCCTCACTGCTTGCCCATGCCCTGCAGGTGTGCCAGAAGGCAGCAGAGATCTCCCTGCTGAAGCAACAGCTCCGGGACACCCAGGAGGAGATGGCTCAGAAGCTGGGTGAGATCTTCAGCCTGAAGACGCAGCTGCGGGAGGCCAAGGCAGAGGTCCAGGCCAGGGACTCCCAGCTGGCACAACTGGCAGACTCCTTCCAGACCCCCCCAGAGCCCAGTGCCTCACTGCCGCTGGGTGATGACCCCATGCCGGCGTGCCAGGACTTCCCTGGATGCGAAACTGATGATTCCAAGTGCCGGGGCCTTCACAGCGACACAGCAGAGCCTCTGGAGCGGCAGGTGGAGTGGCTGTGGGCAGAGCTGCTGCGTGAGCGGCGCCAGGGCCAGCTGCAGGCTGTGAACTTTGAGCTGGAGAGGAAAACCTGGCAGGAGGAGAAGGAGAAGGTGCTGCGATACCAGCGGGAGCTCCAGGCCAGCTACATGGAGATGTACCACCGGAGCCAGGTGCTGGAGCGGGAGCTGCGGCAGCTGCGGTCAGAGCCCAGGGATGTCGGGGCAGACTCGCCGTGGATCGAGAGGGTGGAGTCCTCGAAGATTTGAGTGAAGGGATGCCGGCAGGACTGTGAAGGGGGAAGGTCTCTTGCTGCTGCAATGGGACAATCTCAGGGTCTGCACAAGGACCGGCCGCTCGGCGCTGCCCTGGGCAGAAGGACTGATTGCGACAAGGGAGCTTTTCCTTCTTGCAGTGCTTCAGGCCCTTCTGTGGGGGGGTGTCTTGGAGACGGTGGGTCACCTGTGCCAGGGTCGGGGTCTTGCATGTGCCCCGTGCTCTGACTCCAGGAGCGTTTGCTCTGTGATTCCTTCTGCCATGGGGGCAGAAACCAAGCGCCCTGTGAGACATTCCCTGTCCCTCCTGCTCTGCCCCCCCATTCCCTACAACCCAGTAACTTAATGTCTTGCTAAGGAGAGGCTCAAGCCCTGTCCCCAGCCCCAGTGCCTTGCTGTGGGGTTCCAGCTGCTGCTTGCAGTGGCTGCCCTGTCGGCAGGGTCCTGGAGCCAGCAGTGCCCTGCACTGGGACCAGTCTGCGTTGGTGCCACTGGGAAGGCAGAGGAGGAAAGCCTGACTGGGAGGGGGGAGGTAGCTGCTCCAGCACCTTTGTTGGGGCTTTCTGTGTCTGGAGAAACTGGAGGGTGGTTAATGCAGCTTCCCAGCTTGCACTGGAGGGTGGTTAATGCAGCTTCCCAGCACGGAGCCCTTGGGCTGAGGGATGAGTGCCTTGTGCAGTGAGGGACGGGAGCCCGGCGCCCTGCCATGCTGGGAGGCCTTTGGGGAGGGGAAAGAGGACTGGGGCATGTGTGCAGGGGGCTGGGATGCTCCCCCAAGCTGGGGAGAGGCTGGGGTATCCCCACATCACCCCTGCCAGGGCGGGTGAGGGGTAGCTGAGGAGCTGGGCCAGTGATGGGGGGAGAGCAGGTCGAGAGGCGCTGGAAGGAGCCCTGCTCCGTGCCTGTAACAACAGAGCCACATGAAGGCTGGGCCTGGCCCCGCTCTCCTCGGCCTTTCCTGCAATAAACCCGGATTTCATTCTTCTGGCCTCTGCCTTTGCTTTCCTCCAGCGCGGCGGGGGGTACCGGGGCTCTCAGCCACGCAAGGGGGGCGCGGGCTGACCTGGGCCCTGCTGTGCCCCGGGAGGGTTCCAGGGAGCCGCCGCGTCGGGGCGGGAGACGGCCCGGTGCTGGCGGTACAACCAGTTGGGGCATTGCAGCGGGCTGAGTCACGGCAGGGCCGGGGCTTGCGCGACCGGCTGGGCCCCGCGGGGGCGGGCGGGCGGACAGGCTCCCGGGACGCTGCCGCCGGCGTAGGCCTCACACCCCCCCTCTCCCATGGAATGGTTTAACCCGGCCAGGAGACTCCACGAGGACGAAGGCTACCCCCC
>VUYV01000680.1:117840-145638 GCA_008711295.1 Anarhynchus alexandrinus | reverse complement strand
CCCCCCCGGTACGGAGCACCAGGACCGCGTCTTACAAACCCCGCTGACACCTTTATTGACCCCCACAGCGCTCACCACCCCCCCGTCAGTGCCCTCGGCAGCGTCCCCACAAACGGGATGTGGGGGGACAAGGACCCGCCGCCACCGCCCCGCGGGGCGCAGTCTGTCCCCGGTCCTTCACAGCGGCAGGGGCAGCGCCCCCACCTCCTCCAAGCACTCATCGTAGGTCTCCTGGTACTCCTCGTGGGGTTTGATCATGATGACGCAGGTCGGGCGCTTGGAGCCGGCGGCGGCTCCCAGGTCCTGCGGGAAGAGAGTGAGGCTGTGGGTGAGGCTGGGGGCACCGGGTCCCCCCCCGAGGGGAGGCCTGACACCCGGCCAACGCGCTTCGTGACCCCAGTCTAATGCAGGGAACACCCCGTCCTCTGGCTGGCACACGCCTCACACGCCACACTCCCTCCCCAGAGTGGGGAGCCAGGTCCTGCAGAGATGCCTGCAGTGGGGGCAACATCCCAGAGACAACGACCCCCCCTGAATTCCACTCTACGAAGAGGAGGATGTCCCACCAACACACCACACCTTGGCCAGTGTCTGGTTTCTGCAAGCAGGCAGGTCCCAGCGCACAACTGAGAGGGGAAACGTGTCCCTGCTCCGTCCCAGAGCGCTCCCGCCCCAGCTGCTGCAGGGACTCAACTCGAGCAAAGGCACCCGTGCTCCCACAGGGAAACATTCCCACATCTGCACCTTGACTGCCTGACCCTCTCACGCCCTGGCCATGGACTTGAGAGATATTAGTTGTTTAGCTTAAATAAGTAAGTTCTAATTAGAATAAATTACTTTAGAGTTATAATATGGTGGGATTTATGCTGTTTGCTCAGCTTTATTTAGCATGAGTAGATAACTTGCTGAAGCCTTTAAGCCGCAATAGAGTTAATTTTCTCAGTAATTTTCCTAGCAGCTGGTACAGGGCTGTGTTTAGTCTTTTAGTGCAAGAAAAATGTTGATAACACACTGATGTTTTGGTAGTGTTCTCCCTAAGTCTGGGACTTTTCAGTTCCCTGTGTTCCGCGAGCGAGCGCAGGTGCACAAGACGTGTAAACCAGAAGATAAGGAAGCTACAACCATCAGCAGAGACTGCAAATCAACAGGAGCAGTCAACTGCCTATCTGCCTGCACACAGAAAAAGGATCCAGTAAGGTGTTGGAAGACCATAGACCAAAAATCACCATTGGACTAAAAGACATGTGAACAGCATGTGAGGGGCAGGTATAGAGATCACAAGGGTCTAATTGCTCAGGGATTTCTTTGTTTGAAGTCCTTCCCTTTTCAGAGGCACCCAGCCCCGGCTGACCCTGCAGCTGTACCTTTTGATTAAATTACTTGTTTTTATAAAATCTGACACCTGAGACTTTGCTGCGGGAAACCTAGGGTCAAGCCTGAAGGAGGAAGGAGCGTGTGCGAGAGTAACTGTGTGTGACTTGAAAGGGGCACCCGTTGGGTCACTGGGGTCACCCACTGTGAAGGGACCCTGGTCTGAGCAGTTAAAGTCTTGGGTGGTGTGTGAATGCTCAGGCAGCGACTTTTCCTTTAGCAGCAGACAAGCACCGTGTGCTTTACTCAGGCGCCTCCCCAGGAAGGCTGCTGTCAGTCCGAGCCGGGTGCTGCCCACCGGGCCCCCAGTCGCTGGGGCTGGTTCCTCCCAGCTGCGCAGCCCCAGCCCCTTACCGATTTGGAAGGGACGTATGCGTAGGGGAGGCTCCTGTCCTCGCACATGATGGGGATGTGGCAGTACACATCGATAGGCAGCGTGTCGCCGGCCAGCACCGTGATCCTGCAGGGGAAAGCCCGTGTCAGCGGCCGGCCCGGCCCCGGACGGTGCTGGGGTGGCGGGGCCGGGGCAGCACTTACCCCTTCTCGCCTTTGTTGATGAACTTCTGGACCTCCTTCACACCGCGACGGATCTGCTTGTGCTTGGCCGCTGCAAGAGAAGCACACCGTGAGGGGGCTGCGCCGCCACGGCCCGGCCCAGCCCCCCCTTGCCATGCCCCGGTCCCGGCCCGACCTTTCCTGATGCACTTGTAGAGCTTGCGCGTCAGCTTGCGGGAGGCGAGCGGCTGGGCGATGGGGTTCAGGTAATCGAGCTGCTCCCGGTACGAGCGCTCCGGCGTTCCCTCCGCTTCTGCCGCCGCCTCCGGCTGCTTCTCCCGCGCCATGGCCGCGCCGCTGCGCCCCGACTCTTCCGCTTCCGGAGCACGCACGGCCCGGGGGGCGGGACCAACCCCCGTCAACTCTCCGCCAGCCAATCGGCAACCCCCCCGGGCGCTACCAGCCCACCNTTCCCCCCACCCCAGGGCTCTCCCCGCCGCCCCTCACCGGCCGGGGGTGTCAAACACGCGAGGACAAGCTTTCAACACGGGCCTTTACTGGGGTGCGGTGGGCGCGGACCCCGCGACGGGCGCAGACCGGAGCACCGCGGGGCTGCGCTGCCCCGAGGGCCTGAGGCGACGCGGGGCGGCAGCGCTCGACCCACTGCCAACCTCAGCACAGCAACGCCACAAACGCACAGGGAAGGCAGGGGACAAGAGAGCCCTCCTGCAGTGCCCCGGGTGTACAGCCAGCCACCCTCACAGGGCACCGAGTCATCCCAACTGGTCACAAAGACTTTTTTCTCTTTTTTTTTTTTTTTTTTTTTTTGGCCCAGGGACCCTTTTCTCAGTGCGGGGCTACACTGCTGCTTTTCCCAGGGAAGAAAGGAGGTTTCCCTGCCAGAGCCCCTCCTAGAAACTGCTTTGTTCCTTTGCCCATCAACCTGGCAGGCATCACTGGAGGATCACTAGGTCTGCTGAAGGCCACGGCTGCAGTGTCAGCACATCCCCTGAGCCCCAGCAGACCTCTTCAGCCAGGGAGACAATGCTGCTCCAAAAGAAACGGGCTTCAGGCCTGGCTTGTTACCTTCTTTCCCACCCCAGCTGGTCCCTTGAGCACAGGAGGGCTTCACCCAACATCTGCAGCTGCTCCAAGACTTCTTGCTGCATCTCCACGGCCATGCGGTGCACGTGGTGGTTGAAGCTGTTGTACATCATCGCATTCTGGAACATAAGCATGAGGTCACACTGGAACTGGACCATGGTCTGAATGTGTCCCTTTGACAGTCTTCTCTTTATGCTGGTTAAATCCATAGGTCTATAAAAGATAGATAGAAGGAGAATTAAATTGCAACCCACAGCCAGGCATTCTTTAGGCTCTGCATGAACGTGCTTATTCTCATTTCAGTGTGGCCCTTGAAAGCACAGCTATTTTCAATCAATTTTATTGCTCAGGACAAAGAGGAAGAGTGAGATATGTTCTTCTAAGTCAGGCGAGTAAGTTTAGCCAATGCGACACTTGCTATCCAATCAACTTGGCAGGTCATTAGCAGTCACCTCTAAAAAAAAAAAAAAATTGATGTTGAGCTCCAGAGAAGGCAAGCAGAGCGATTCCAGTAATTAGTCTTCATGAAGTCAGTCCAGGTCTTAGTGGAGAAAGAAAAGTTACTAAAATAGGTATCTATTAAAACCCCTTAAAATCGAATGGTGCCACTGGCAAAAATAGCTGTGCTGATAAGGGGAACATGATGGAGAATAAATATTACTTCCCTTATTTTGACAGAATGAGAAAATGAATGGTTGCAGAGACGACAACTGTGACCAGAATAGAATATGATTCAGCTCTGAAAAATGCCCTTAATCTCTCTGGGAAATATTCTTATGACCCACTTCTCTGCTGAGAGTAAAACATCTGGGGAGCAAGCAGTGGATGAGGAGAGGGTATCGACGGAGGCACACGCTTCCAACATGGGGAGAAGAGACTGCTGAGCTGCAGAAGCTGAATCCCCTGCTCAGGCAGGGCTTACAGCTGCATGGGCTGTGCCTGGAGTAAGTCAGCCATGCAATGCCAGTAAAGGGCAGGCACAATTCTTATCAGCAGCAGAGTCCATGCAAGCTTCCAGATTCTAATCACCCGGAAGGGAGTTTTAATAAAAGAAATCAGTGGGAGATGCTGGTCACAGCCAAACACTGGAAAAGGAGGAAGAAAACCATCCCACTGGCCCTTTGGAAACCAGAGAAGACAGAAAAAAGAGAGAAATCAACTAGTGAGCACTTCCTCCACAAACTCACCTCTTTATCACATCCCTGTATCCAGGGGCTTGTTTGTCTGACACTGCCTTCAGGAACGGGCCACTGTATCTACAGGGACAAGCACAAAGAATGACATCTGCCCACCTCTCCACCAAAGACATCATCGCAACATGGACCAGTGCTTGCCTCTCCCTGCTTGCCATGAGGGCCACAGCCGACTAGCAACAGCCAGTATTCGGTGGCTGGCACGGTTCGGCATGGGAGGAGGCTGAGCCCCTCGCTGAAGCTGGCTGTGCCAGCTGTGTAGGAAGCAACATTTGGGCTCTGCCACATTAAGCAGAGGAAATAAATATGCAGTGTTCTCTCCAGCTTTGCAGCACGCAGCTGTTCTTGCTGCGAGGACAGCAGAAGCAAAGCCATGCACAGACAAGCCAGCCTGTGGTGGCTGTCATGGAGGGGAGGACAAGGCCTGGTGACACGGGAGCTGGAAGTCCAGGCAACGTGTTCAAGAGCCATGTCAATCCAACCCTTTGCCCCTACATACCTGTGACTGGCTATCATCTTCCAGATGGACAATAGAGTTCTTTTGAAGAGCAAATGCTGCAGGGGGTTATCCCAGCTCAGCTGTACCCTGTGGAGGGAATATATCACCAGATCATCACACTCAAGGCAAAGTAGGAGGTGGCAATTCTGCTAGCACCCACCACATCCAGGTGGATGAAGCGCAGAGATCCTTTGCTGTAGCTACACAAAGCCTCTCTGGGTGAGATGGTGGAAGTGTTCTGCATCTGAATGCAGAACTAAACATCCAGAATGCAGGAAGATGCCTGGCAGTAAGTAGAAACGAGATCTAAGCTGAGCAGCTCTAAAAGGCAGGATCAAGTTGAAAAGAAAACCTCATGCTACTCTGAAGTTCACAACTTTACTGGCGTGGTTTTTATTCAGCTTCTCATCCCAAGAAACTATGGTTTTCCTTCGAAAGGCAGCCCATATGATCACACGTGGCAGAGCCTGCATGTGACTGACACATCTGCACCTGCCTAAATGGGGCTGGTAATGTCTTTCTTAGGAGCTGGACTGGACATTACCTGACAAAGCATGATGCCCAGCTCACACAAGGTCTAGCTGCCTTGAGGAAACATGTATTTTCCATTTAATCTCTTATTTAATCTCTACTCTTCTCACTTCAGTTTAGGATCAATGCCCCAAAATGCTGGCAGATCCATAGAGATAGCACAAGTTACCTCCTTCCCTCCTGTTCTCCTTGGCTATCTCACCTTCCTGGAGGTGACCTGTGCCATACACTTGTGACTGCAAGAGAGCAGAATGAACTACTTACAGCTGCGTGTTGGCAGGGCTCGTGGAGTCCAGCACAGGAGCTGTAGAGGTGCTATCACTATCCTCTTGATCCTGGGCCTGACTACTCATCTGCAGATGCGGCTCACCTAAAGCTTGTTCTCCAGGTATCTCTTGAGTCTTGTCCTGAAGAGCACAGAGGAAAAGGAAGATACACCTAAAATGGCAGCCTATCACTTGAATCCTTTATCTACAAGCCAGACTGCTGGACATCCCTTCACTGCATCCAGCCTCAGCTGGGAGCTAGCTTGCTCCCTGTTATCCTGGAGGATGATGTTTGATTTTATTCAGACCTTCACTGTGCTGCCCAGCACTCCAGTAACAGCTGGGTCTGATCTCTTGGATCACAACCACCTCTGGCTAGCACAAACACTGTGGAGCTGACTGGTGCCCAGTGTTATGTCTGTCTGCTTTTCTGGGAAGAGTCATGGATGTGAGAGGGCAATCAGGAGCTAAGGTAAGACTGCCTCAGGCTTGTTAAAGCTCAAGACACAGATAACAGGATCCCCTAGAGTGCAACAAGGTTGTTTCCTTACAAACTCCCACATGAGTATGACAGAGAATAGACTCAGCCAGGAAGGAGAGTGTTGTTGTAGTGATTTGCCAATGTAGAGAGTGACAGGCGCAGGGAGAGAGGCTCTTTGGAGTCTAGAAGTGGGATTATGTGCAGAGGAGCCTGAGAATTCCTCAACAGGAGGTCTGAAGCATGGAACAGACTCCTCAAGAAGAAAGTGGACACTGTGCTGTGTTTGGCTTTGACCACTGGAAGAACCACAAGGGAACTGCTGGGAATAACACTGTTGTGGCTGAACAGGTGAAATGTGAGAACCCTGACAGTTATTTCTGACTCCAGTGTCTAAGTTTGCAAGGGAACAAATGTGAGTATGGAAAAATGATGCTCTTCTTCCACTGCTATGTTACCTCTCCCAGCAACACCTTGCAGGCTGGTGGGAGCCCACTGCCCCCCTAGACACAGGACTGATACAAACCCAGGCTAGACAGTGCCTGCTTCCAATACATGATGGTCTCCAGGGGCAGATGGTTATTGCTATCACAGCCACGTGGGCCTGAAACCAGCCAAGCTGTGTGCTGCATAACACAGCAATTAGAACAAGGCAAGTATTCCAATCTTGCCTTAAACCTGAGAGCAGACTGCCAGCTCTCATGAGTCACCTTTACACTGCCAAGGAGCAATTCCTCCAACTCACATCCGAGGGTTTGATCTATAACAAGCTTCCTGTTCATAAAGATACATATCCATACATAAAAAACCATCCTTCTCCTCATACATTTGTTTTGCATCCCCCTCCTTGCTGTCTCCTCCTCTGCGTCCCTGCCTCCCCACTCGGAACCTGGGACTTCCCCATCTCTTCCAGAGCCGATTTCCTTCACTGTCTCTTGTCTCTCATCCAGGACCAGAGGCTCTCTTAGGACCACCTCTCCCCTACCTCTCTTCCTGGGAAGTGTTCTTTCTCATCTTCTGCCAGGATGTGTAGTGGACTCTTCTCTACTCCTGAGACTGCTGTTCCTGTGGTCTTTTCCTGGCACCTCACATCTTCCCCATCACCCTGCTTCTCAGAGCCACAATAATCCCACCAAGTCCGTGATGACTTTGTGCTGCTAATGCAGAGAGGTTCCATCATCTGGGTTATCTGCAACACAGAGATTTATTGCTTCAAATTGTGAAGGCAAAAGGAAGAAGAAATAAGCAGCACAGATGCTATTTTTGCTTTCACTCACGAACGCCTTTCCATTTTTAGGAATCCTTGTAAAATCTTCTGATGAAGCCCTGTGTTATTATTACAGTGTCAGTTCACTGACACTCTGTGCTTTAGGGTGAGCTGTGTTTTGGCAAAGCAGCTGCCTGGTTGTGGTGCCAGCTTTAAATGGGAGGAAGGGCTAGGCTTGGGACAGGGAGCAAGTGAACTCAGGGCATCTGCTCCTCCCCTAGACTATTTCTGTGTGTAGGGATGGTAGAGGCCCTGAAAACCCTAATGTTTCAGGCAGGCATGAACTATGCTACCCACTTTCCTGTCACCCAAAGAGCCCTACCTCTGAGAAGAACTGGAGAAGACTGTCATCTTCACATGTCCTCTCTGCCTTTTGGTAGTCTTCACTATCATCCTCCCAGAGAGGCTCACTGAACTCCAGCTCATGGTCTGCCTCTTGGCTGCTCTCCTCTAGCTTCCCCAAGGCCACCTCTTCGGTATTCCTCCAGCCCCCCACGTCCAGATCCAAGCTTGAATCCCAGCTGAGAAGAGACTGGAAGTCACTGTTCTTCTCTGACTCGCTGGGAGACTCCGTCTCAGACTCCCACCACACCCAGGCATGGCCTACCTGCAAACAAACATAAAGAGAGAGACAGCAATTTCTTTGTACCTTGATCCACAACTGCAAAGCCCGGCTCATTTCCTGACATACTCAGAAAGCTAAAGAATGGGAAGGACTCTGTGAGGAGAGCAACCTACACCTGAGCCCACACTTCACAGCATGTGGCAGGGCTGTAGCTCTGCAGCCCAAACTGTCATTTCAGAGGAACTGAATTTCAGGTTTTCTGGTGCTTTTGCTGTGCTCTCCCCCTGCCCAGGGATCGATGGGTTACTGTGCTCGGAGGATGCTGAGCTGGTTCAGAGCACGTGGCTTTGCTGGATGCTACATGTTTAAGGTGCCAAAGGCATCCAGCAGCGAGCTCAAACCAAGTCATGCCGGACTCCTGAGCTGCTGACAGTTGTGAACAACTAGTGACTCCAAGGACAACTCACTGAAATTCCCTTTGCTGCCCCTTGAGAAATTTTTATACCAGAAATAACTTATTACAAACTCTACAGACATTTTTGTTTTGAAAGCGACAGATGTGATTTAGCTGGATGGTGGTATCTTGTGTACCTGAGCCAGAAGAATTATAACCATGCAGAGTCACACACTGACAGGGGACAGTTCTACACATTTCAGAAAATAAAAGTTAGCAGTCTCTTAAGAAGGAAGAAACTATTAATTTAATCACTCTTCATTAGTCTGTGCCTAAGTGTCTTTTACTGCACAAGTCCACTATGATTTCTCCAAGTCTGGGGTATTGCTTGCAGAGTCACTGTAACAACAGTAAAGGCTGTTAGAAAAATCTCTATCTTGCCACTGAACTCAGCTGCCTGGATGCTGTACCTATGGAGAATTCTATGCATTAATTAGCAGTGTCTTTAGAGTTTTCAGTTAATTATGTACAACCTAGTTTTTCCAGAGTTTTGAACAAGCGCATTTCTGACTGATTTCCTTTTGCATTCTCAGAACTGCCAGCACAGCTACAAATACAGCTTACGGTGCATAACTGGGAGAAATAAGGAATCCATTGGGTTTGGGATAAGAAAACTTGTTTGCTTATTTTATGAACTTGCAAGTAGAGCTAGGATCCAAAAGGCTGTCCTTCTGAAACCTCTTTCAAAGTTAACTTCAGCGAAAGCAGATAAGATTTGATGAGGTAAGATGTAACATTACCTGCTCTCAGCTTCCAGCTGAAGGAGTTGGGCAAACTGAGATTTCATCTGCAGAGTAACCCTGTGCCTGAAGCGCTTTCCTGCACCATCGGCAAAGCTGGCCGCACATGCAGAACCAGCCACCACAGCTCAGCTGAAGAACAGAAAAGCCTTAGCCTAGGGTAATCCAATCACTTGTGATCATCCTTCTGTACTCCAGTTGAGACGGATAAGCATTTTAAAATCAGTGAACTTGGGCATAAGCATTGATTAAAAAGATCTTCGGCCTTAAGTTCCGTTTTACTAAATCTTGGGAGACTCAAAATGACAGAGTGGAACAGCAGCGTTAGTGCAAGACAAGCGGGATGAGTGAAATAATTACAGACTGCTTAGTTCCATACCAATTCTGTACAAAAAATAAGGGACAAAAAGATACAGACTTCAACTATTAATTAAGAACTGCCTGACAGTTCTTAATTATGTTGGCTACATAAGTCACCAGCAAGGAATCATTATCAAATTGGAAAGTTTTAGTTCGCTTTGCAGAGATCAGACACTGTGCAACCCTCACGGATATGAGAAAAAGCTGTTAGAAATAAAAAAGTCGGTCTTTAAAAGGAACTTAGCATGTCAAAACAAGAAAAATGATAAAAGCCTGAACTGTAGTAAATGAAATATAGAATCCACAAAAAAGTAGGCAAAAAAAAAAAAAGAAAAAATTGAAGAACAATTTGCTAAAGACATAAAAGCAAATAACAACAACAAACCTCGTCAAAAACATCAGAAGCAGAGAGCTGCCAGATGATCAGGGGGGATGACGCATGATCAGTGCCAAACATCTCAGCGGAAAATAGGGCCAGTTGGAAAAACCAAATTAATCATCGTTATCAGCAGTTGCCACAAGGGAGATCACACAAGACTTTCTCTTGGGATGGGTCTGAGACACTGCTTCTAATTAAAATGTCAACAGGGGAGGCTTTAGAACAATTTGAAGGAGACTTTAGAACCAGTTGGGATCCACTCGAGTCCTAAAGAAGCTTAAATATAATGTGACCAAACCTATGTTGTGTAACCTGTCGTTTAAATTAGCCACACAGATGTGATTGTTCTATCTATCTGTAAAAGGGTGGATGTTGGGAGATGCGGCATAGTAAGCCTGAGCTCTGCACTAGACAGATTAGAACAAAGTATTAGGGAGAACAGAATTAGTAGTCAGAGCACGAGATGATGAATTGGGAAAGAGGCAATGGGGCCCCGTGGAGGAAAATTCTCTCTTTGATTTTTAAAGATCTTAAACATCATAAAGGCTATTAAAATGTCATGGGACAAAAGAAAAGGCTCTTTGAGGGAAAAATACCTGATTAAGAGAAGAAAACAAGGGTAGGAATGAACAGCAATGCTTTCCATAGTGAAAGCAAGTTACTAGTGGGTATGATAAAAGTTCTCTCACATGCTGCAATTTCAATTTTTCAACACGGACAAAGACAGGGCAGAGGTGTTTCAGAGAAGACAGAGCCAGGCTCTTGTCAGTGGCCAACAGTGGTGACAGAGGAGGCAGTGATGACAAAAGAAATGCACCAAAGGAAATTCAGACTGGACATAAATGTTTACTCCATGAGGCTGGGCAAGCACTGTTGTCCAGGGGGGTTAGGGAAAATCCATCCTTGGAGATTTTCAAAACATGACTAGACGAGGTTCTGAGCAACCCGATCTACACCTTTGAAGCTGGCCCTGCTTTGAGCAGCAGGTTGAACTAGATAAATGCTCAGAGGTCCCTTCCAGCTTCAATTATTCCATAAAATACCAGAAACCAAAAAAAAAAAAAGTAATTTTTTGTGCTACGAACTTAACAACCTGTAGTCTCTGGAAACTGAGGCCATAAAAATTCAAATCAGAAATTTGTTCCCAATTTCAGTAGTGAAGCAAAATTAACCAGTAAGCAAACCAAAGGATTCTGCATTTCTAGCATCAAACAATTCTACATTTCTAGCATCAAATGTAGCGTGACTCTTGGTAGACATATACCCGAGCCACATGAGACTCAACACAGCAGGCACAACCAATTTCAACACAAAACTTGTGAAAAATCAAGGTAAGGTAACAATCCCTCTGGTCTTAATTGCAATGACTCAGTTTCCTGCAACTTGTGTCTCAGAGAGCTGCACCCTGTACACGCTGCATAAAGAAGCGTAGACTACTCCCAGCTGCTGCAAGCATCAGGAAGGATGTTTTGGGTTTTTTCCCCTGGAAGGTCATGGGGGCAGAAAATATGCAAGTTCCATCTCACTGGTCATATAAACAGAAACTAAGGTGACTTGAAAGTTGTCACAGAATTTAAACCTCAGTTAAGCATCCATGTTGCTGAGGAAAAGAACTGTATTTTCAAGTCGGCAGAAACAGTTCACAAGCTCAGATGTGAAACCAGGTACTGGCGTGCCTACAGCTGCTGGAATCACAGATTTTCACTCTGACTAGCGCACCCTTTTCAAATCTCTGGGGAAAGAATGCAAGATACATTTCAATATGTCGGTCTCTTAAAGAAAGCTCCAACAAGACCGTAGTATTTAACTTCTTATGGTTAGATCTCCTGTTTCATCACAACAGTGCCATATTCTCACATACTCAAGCAGGAATCTTCCCCTCCATCCAACATTCCATGCAACATTCCCATGATTAACAGATTGTCCCTAATATCAAAGCTCTGCCATGGTTGTATGCTGTATGGATAACTGGAAGAGAGTTATATTTGCAGATATTCAAGACAGGTATGCACGCTTGTACAAAAACAGGGCTCCTCACTGCAGAGAGCTGCGATGCTGAGTACACTGCACACCATACACTGGATTTGTTCCCAGACTTTAATATACATACACATTTACACATCACTAGTAAAAATCTGTACACTTCACATTACAGTACATACGAGCCACCAGTTGCTAGCTAACACCAGAACACTGATGAAGCCCAAGACGACTGCCCTAAAACAGGCAGGGGGGCTAGTCTTCCCCTCCAGGGAAGTTTCTTTGGGTTACACATTCTGACGAGACACTGCTTTCCAGAGGGGCAAGCGAAGAAGGTGGACCAGGTCCCAGAAACGGACCTGCAGCTTTTCTTCCTCCTCCAAGAGCTGTTAACTGCATTGTGCTTGCACTCCAGCTCGGGATGCCACGTGCTGGGATTTTCTGTCTGCCTGCAGCATCATTTCTTCATCTTCATGTCTGCCTCGATGGCACAGCGACGCCCTCTGGTGCCACCGTCCTAGTCACAAGGCAAAGAAAAAGAGTTATGCAACCCTAAACATGAAACACTTCCTCCAGCACTCGGGGAGGTAAGGATTTGTGCATCTGGTAACAACTTTTCATGCCTTCCCAACAGGAGAAAGGGAAGCTGTCCCTAAGGCCTGCCTCCAGACCTACCTAGAATTCACTCGACACAGCACAGGCACTGGGACTTGCAGCATCTCTGTGCGCTGCTGGCAGCCAGGGCAGAGAGAAGCAACAAGGCTCTTGCCCAGACAGATGCTTTTGGAGCCTGTACAGTGCAGGCTTTCTCCTAAGTGGCAAATTCTAGCTTGGCTCTTAAGATGGGGAGAGGAAACTGCTGACTAACCTACCTTATCAGCTGCTGATCCCTATGAGAAGTGCTCCTCCAGTTGAGTGACCCTGGCACTAGCTCCCTAGTTTCTCCGTACAGCTCCTTTCCATGAGTAGAAGGCGAGCTGAGAGCTTCCTTTGATCCGCTGCCCTCTCCCTCTGGCTGACATGCTGACTCTCCCGGAGTACTCCTCTGTCTTTAGATATATGCGAGAGAAAAAAACAACTCTCCATCTTCCTCCCCTCTCTCCTCCCCGCAAACTCAGACACTTAGGGTTTCTCGGGAGGGAATATTTTTCCAAACATTTCCAGATCACCACAGGCAGAGAGCAAGGTATTTCTGCAGAGTATCTTATTTCCTTTCTGGACCGTGAATGATAAAGGAGTACACAGCTGACTCCTCATGTTCCCGAGACCCTTTGTACTGTCTTGAATGTGCAGAAGGGGCAGCTGTATAAACATGAGCGATGTAAGAACTACAGTACTGCACCACTTGGTCTGTCTTCCCACTTACATGGAAAGAAAGCAGGAGAGAAGTTGTGGAAAAAAAGCAAAGGCAGATGACAAAACGAGAACACTTGGAACCAGAAGAAAAGACTGAAGCCCCTCCCACTCACCCACGCTGAGAATAAGGGACTGAGATGTTTCTTCTCTAATGAACACGGTTGTACAGCCCGCAAGTTAAACACACACTGCTGCAATGCTAAGGATGCTGTGACAGTGCAGCGATCACCCAGACAAGGAGCAGAGCACACTGCCAGCAGTACCTGCTGGAGCCTTTCAATACTTACAAAGAGAGAGAGAAGGAAGGCAGGAGAGCCCATTGGGACACTGTCCTGTTAAAAGGCCAAACAGAAGGACTTATCAGATATCAGATACGGAAATGCACACACCACATAGAAGCACTGAGCCCACGCACGAGCATAGAGAAACATGTGCCCCACTCCCCATCCCGCATGGCATCAGTCTTATGCAGCAGGAACATCAAAACAGACAAAAGAGGGATACTGCGAGAGTCAGAATGCTAGGAAAGGGATATTCCCTCCTGAGCCGTGGCAAGGCCTGGTCTACCAAACAATTTCTGCACTGTGCAGTTGCCACTAGAACTAAGCAGGCAGTCCTTGCTGTCACAACGTTGTATGCACCAGCTGAGAGCACTTGAGATCACTTCATCAAGTTTGGATGCGTCTTTACAGAAGAAAACAAACAAACCAACCTACATCGCTCTTAGTTCAGATCAGCGCGCAAGTCAAAGTTTCTCTGGTGTGTTTTACACAGCAAACCAGACTGGAGTGATTCCCTGGTTCTAAAAATCTGACTAGGAAGTGAAGAACACAGCAGAGGCTAGTCTTCTCATTCTCTGCAGCTTCACCTTCCTGCTACATCATGCCTCTTCCAATATTCCATTCACTTCCCTACAGTTTTCATCACCTGTTTTTAAAAACAGGGAATAGAACTATTGAGATTACAGAAAAAACTCATGAGACCTGCCTCTGGGATAATGTACAGCTCCAGAGATGAAATCTAATCCATGGACACATTTAAAGAAAAATTTCTTCACAGGAAGATGGTGGAGCTATTGCAGTCTCAAAGAACATTCTGCCTATCTTTGATATGGGAGCTTCATGCAGTATCTTGGGATTCTTCAAAAGATACCAAGTGCCCTTCCACAGGGTGCAGCATTCTCACCTTCTCCGAAGCATCCTGCTTGCGAGTGGAGTCTCGCCCACGCAGGCTCTTTGCACTAATCCCTGACTCCGATGTTTGCATGATCAGTTGTGTGGCCAGAAATTGCTGCAAGAAAACCACACTCTGTTAAGATTCTCAGGCAAAACAAGCTCAGTTAGTGCATGCCAGTTAACTATCACAAACCACAGGCTGGGAATGATTGGGTCAGAGGCAGTTTCAGTTCCTTGTCTGCTACTCAGAGTAAGTTCCCCTATTTACCTCAGAAGCCACAAGTCCTGAGGAACTATAAAACCCCAGTTCAAAATCTGTTAGCCCTGTCAGTTGGGACATTCTACTTCACAAGAAATTTTAAATGACATATATTCATGGGACAGTGTTTCGTGTATGCTTTATACCAGCATAAACCAGCACAGCCACCAAAAGAAGCAATCGCGTCCCCTGTCATTCACTATTCTTCTTGCTTGTTTCTGTTCCTGAACCACACCCTGGTTCTTGCTGGCCTAAGCATTTCCCTGAAGGAAACTAGATTTGAAATTGGTCTGGGCTGAACCTAAAAAACATTTTGCTGCACTAGTTTTAACTTATCCACAATCTAGTTCACCACAAACACTTGAGCTAGCACAAAAGAGATGCAGGGAAAGATGGGACTACTTCATTCAAAGACACTGTGAGTGAAACTGTGGTCCTACATCCATACTTGGTCCTACCTATGGACCAAGGCATATGCTGTCCTGCACTGGCCTCAGCTCAGTACTTTACCTGGATCTGCTCCAGGACATCTCGCTGCATCTCCACAGCCATGTGGTACACATCATGGTCAGAGCTGTTGTACATAACTGCATTTTGAAACATCAGCATAATATCACGCTGGAACTCAGCTGTGGTTCGTATCAGCCCATTCTCAATGTTCTTTTTGATGGTAGATAAGTCCATTGGCCTATGAAAGAAATGCAGTCAAAATAGCAACAGAAATATTTAACTCTCTCCCCGCTCTTTTGTGAACAGCCCTTGGTCTGTAACATGTTTAGTTAGGCCATCTATTTAATTTAGCCAATAGGTTCTCCCCCACACATGCTGTGTTCCTGAGTACCAAGACTCAGGTCAGAGGACGCAAGCTGTTCAGCAGTTACCATGAATGGTAATAATGGCGTGACAGATGCCTCAAGAGAAGCATTTGCCTTCTCCAGGCATCACTGAAGGAGATGCTCAGGAGCTACAGCTGCAGCCACTGAACTGTTTAGGAGAGATTTTGGGGGCTAGCAGGTGATTCTGGTGAAGAGTCCACTACCTGGGACAGTAAAAAATGCTAATTAAAGAAGACAGGTCTTTGGAATTTCAAGGATTAAAGCCTACCCTTGGATAGAAACTGGGAGAAACAAATCAGTCACATACCACCTTACTTATAAAAAAATGTTCTATGTAAGTCCATGTACTTCATTCAAAGACAGGGCTATGTAAAGTCACGTATCTGTGATCAAAAACGACCCTTTTCTTGGGGAAACCTGTTTCTGACTGAATCATGCCAGAAAAAAAATAATTTTCCAAGTCTTGCAGTCTACATGGCAGCCAAAAACTACATCATTCCTGCAAGAAATCCCAACACAAATATGCAAATATACAGGGTTCTAATGGCAGAAGACTGTCGAGACTCACCTCTGCACAATACTGTGGTAGCCTGGTGCTATATCGTCAGTTACAGGCTGCAGGAAGACATTGGCGTACCTGCAGAGAGAAGGAGTCCACTTAGGGCCTGTCCTTGCTGGTAAATATTTGTTCCACGCTCTCATGTTTATTTGTCTGCTACCAGTAACAATATGATTCATCATCTCCCGGTACCAAGGCAGATGAGCCACTGAGATGGGAGAGTGGAGACTTGTCTAGGATTAGTCACTTCTTTCTGCCAGTTCTCAAGACATCAAACTCACCTGTGATTAGCTGCTGCTCTCCAAACTAGCATGATGGCTTTCTTCCAGATCTTCTGGGCCTGTATTGCTTCCTGGTCCTCACTGCACACTGAGCTGGGAAGAAAAGAATAGGACTTCCTTTAGGAGTCTGCATACTGCCTTGGAGCAGAAACCTTATGGTTTATTTTGCCTTTGACATGCCTACGCTAATCCATGCCAAAGACAGGAAGAAAAAAAATGGAACCTGGTACTATGGCGCTGTCTGCACTTGCACTTGTAAGCAAGGAGAATCAGATAATTCATCAACAAATTCCTCCTTCGGACCCAATCAGTCAGCAAACCAGAAATGAGAATCCTATGCTCCCTCCACAATAGCCTGGGATTTGCACCTGTGTGCCTGAGAACTTCACTGATACTCACAACTGTGAGGAGGCTGGGCTGCTGGGGATGGAGTCGGCAAGCGTGTGAGACTGTAAAGGTGCATTATGGACACTGAAGCCATCATCGCTCTCACTCACAGGGGGTTCGTTATCCATCTCTGATAGATATCCCTCACCCTGATCTTCTTCTTTGGGTTCCTCCAAACTGGCAGCCTCACTGGCACCATCCTCATCATCCTCTTCACCCTGCCCATCCTGAAACACAGAGTTCATGAGTCTGCACAGCCAGCTACAGCAGCAACTGAGAGCCTCCAAAGCAACTATGGTTCAGCAAGCAAAGTGACTTTCTTGCTACAGCTGCTGACAACTGTACAGGCACTTTCACAAAATCCTGGTTACTCTATTCTGCCCTGCCTCCCCCTGCAGAAACAGAAACACACACATACACAGCTTTATAGTGCCTGAAGCAATCTGCCCTTCAGCCCCAACTTCAGACTGCCCGATTCTCTTCTCAGTGCAGAAAGCTGAATGCAAGCTTTGCTTTTCAGTACATGTGAGCCAGGAAGCAGCAGCAGTGAGATGTTACTAGTAAACCCAAGATGACTACAACCAATCCAGAATTACCTTCATCTGACTCCTAAAGAGGGCTTGGGCCTCCTCCTTCATTGACTCTGTGAAAGAAAGAAAAGCAGAAAGGTTGATTCTCCAAAGCAGTCTTTCCTACAAAAGCTCCTGCACCAATGCCTACTGTCCTGCAGTAATTACCACTGTTCCTACACATATCTTTTCTCCCTCCTCCCCAAAAAACCTGAACCAGATCACTGACATCTATCCAGCTAATAATGTTGCATGTAAAAGATTTCCTAGCTGAATTAAGTTACCTGACAGCTCAAATTTGTGCTGAACATCAGCCTGTGAGGAGTCTTCACTCACATTTGGGACTTGTGGAGGGGATGAATCATCATCAGGTGGGGTCTGGAGGGAAGAGAAATGCACAAATCTAGATGTTTGTGTCAGCTTACTTCAGTGAAGGTGTGGGCACATCTCACTCAGCCTAACCTAACTCAAGGCAGTGAAGTTCACTGAGCACCTTCCCAACAGCAATTCTGCACATGGGCGGGGGGAGATACATAAAGGTACTGCCTAAAGCGGAGAGCTTCTCTGCAGATCGAACAGATCAGCAGCATGACTCCCAAGAAAACAGTCAAGTCACATTCATTGAAGGGGTCACCTTCAACCCAGCAGTCATCCTTCCTCTAAACTTCTTTCCTACCTGCCACAACTGCTCCCTTCTTTCCCCACACCAGTTTCAGACAGCCTCTCTGCTCACATACCTCTGTCTTCACTGTATTGTGCACTGCATCTTCTCCCTTGGCCGATTCTATCTCGATTTCAGAAGTCTCTCCTGCTGCCACAGCTGCTCTTTGATCCTCTTCTTCCTCTTGACTTCTAAGCTCTGGTGTTTCTGTCACTCTTGCAGTTGCTGGTATAGTTTCCTCAGGGCCCAGCTGACTCTGCTCCTGCTCTGCAGGTTCTGTCTTTATTTCTGATCCCATCTCTCCAATGCCCATTAGGTCTCGAATTCCCTTTGCTTCTGGCTCCTCACACTCCAGTCTCTCCTGCTTCACAGTCACAGACACTTGGGGTATCTGGGCCTGTTTCTCATGCTCCTGACGAATTGAGTGTTCCCACGGGCCAGGCAGGGTCTGAGGGTCATCAGTATCTTCACAGAAAGATGACAGAGCAGCTTCAACAACTGCTGCATCCAGGACTTCAGGGTGGTCGTCTACCTTTATTGCCAAAACAAACACACAGCAGTGCAGGCTAAAGTCAGAAAGAGGGATTAAAAAAAAGTTCATGTTATTTGGTAATGAGACAACTGTGGAAAACCTGGTGTACTGGGTTTACAAAGTTGCCTTTCGCAGGCAGACCTGTATCACTCCCTGTGGAGTCTCCTGTGAAGCTTCAGTTTCAGAAATATAGCGCTCCTGGAAAGTACGGTGCAAGCAGCGCTCATCTGTCTGCCAGAGACATGACCCAAACCCTACCCAACATGAGGATGAAAAGAGATTTCTTTCTGCATTCTGAAGGAGCACCAGGCTAAATGTGGCAGACTAGCAGCAGTGGTGTTATAGGGTCATTTCCTATTGATCTGGACAACGATGGTGAGAAAGCACATTTTGGCAGTTACTTCTTGCTTATTTAAACTATCTAAATTGGTGAACAGTAATCACTTGAAATTAACCTAACTAGATGTGGAGCAAAAGGCACTGGCACTCTGCTTTGCTCGTTTACCTTGTCCTCAATGATGGCTATAATATTTCCAACAGTATCGAAGTCCAGCTCTTCCCCCGTATAGGACACTGCAATATCCATTTTCTCAGCCAAATCCAGGTCTTCTTTCCCATCCATGCAGTGATCTTTGGAAGACCCTGCAGTGCTGCCAGCCCCAGAACCCAGGCACTCTTTCTTGATGGAGTCAATGATCATGGATATTTCACTGCTGTCCATGGACACTGTCACAGTATGGGAATCAGACACTGCCTCCATGGAAACACAGGCTTCTGGCTGGCTCACTGCACAAGGATGACAGTGACAATCAGAGACCAATCTGGAGAAGTCACGCCCACATAAACAAATACTGCAGTGGCTAAGACCAAGCACCAACTGCAAGTATCCCAAGCCCACCCACAACAGCATGGCTTAGAAAAATAAAAGACAAATATGCGTTTGCTTTCCCACAGTAGAGACAAAGTGAGATTCCAGCCCTTGAACCACAATCCAGCAACATATCATTAGCACCCTCACCCCCACCCAGCAAGTCCTGTTTAAAACCATCTGTTTATTCCAGAACCCAGCCGTAACTGTCCTTTCAGCAAGGATGGTGAGTCTGAGGTGATAAAAGGCCAGCTGAGAGGCTGCTGGGTGCTGATCCCAAGGGAAGTTCTGCTTTCCAGCAGTGTATGACCTACGAGTGCGTAGTTCAGGAACGCACCTGTGGCTACGCTTTCTGGAGCTGCAGCTGGTGGCACAACGGATGGTGCTGACAGCGTGGGCATCATGACAATGGTTGCCTGGGACACAGGCTCTACGGGGGGTGGCAGGAGCTTAGCTGGAGGTTCGCTGGCAACAGCGGAGAAGGAAGCAAGAGGTGAGGTGAACTGTGCAGGACCAGCTTCTAAAAGCCGGGAAAGCGTAGGAGCACCTAACAGAGAGTAGAAGGGAAAAGCACATGAGCAAGAAGCAGCCACCACTGAAGTCCACAAAGCCACCACTGGGGTCTTCACTGTCTGGTGGCTTCTTCTGGGAAAAGACACTGAGAAATACCTATGAACAGTCCCAAAAGCTATACAGAGAACCTGCACCAAAAATGCATGAGTCCTTTGTGTGTGCAACCTGAGACAGAATCATGCAGACTATGGGACACCACGTTCAATGTTAAGGGCTGGCCAGGCTAAGCCACACATGCAGAGAGATGCCCTTCCAAAGGCTCATCCCAATACAATCACGGGATATCCAAAAAACAGTGCTGAGAGAGCCACACAAGGTAAGCAAAGACAAACAGTCATCACAGGAGCTGGAAGGGAGCAGAGGGGATCTCTTTGCAGGTCTTTCCTGAAGAATTCCTCTTATATCAAAGGCTGCCACACACCTTGGCTGTAACTTCCAGTGTGAATTTACTGAGCTGTCTGGACCAAATTAACAGGTCTTAAAGAACAGACATGGATAAGGAAAGTGAGATTATTCGTATGAAATTATATATGAATGAATGGCACAAATCCTAAGCTCCAGACAATGTGACTAAACCACTGGTTAGCGCAAGCTGAGAAGAAACTCCACCTTTGGCAGGTTGTTCTGACGAGGCCCAATGCAAAGACTCTTGCACTGTCCCTCTCACCCCCTTCTGTGGAACTTACTCTGCAGCTCACAGTGCACTGTGGTCTAATCCTCAACAGACCTCTAAACTAAAGCAGAGGTAAGACACTTAAGTTCTCCACATTCACAGGGAGCTGCAGTTTGACACACTGGGATTGGCTATTAGACTGATTTTCCCCCAACTCCCCATCAACTAACCCCTTCTTTCTACACTGAAATACCTGGTATTAGCCAGTTAAAACCAGAAAACTAGAATGCATGGACCAGGATTGAATCAAGTCTAATTATTTCAGTAATTTTAGATCAAGGCACTCTTTCTTCTGTAAGGATTAGAGTAATCTTAAAAAAAAGTAGGGATGAGAGAGATGAGGGTATAGAAACAGGAATACAACTCATAAAGAGGCCCCAAAACCAGCCAGGGTAGATGTCCTTCATCTCTCTCCAAAGAGAATTCATAGAATAGTCTGAAGGGACATCTGGAGGGAGAACTATACAGGGAGATTCCTGAGTTACCTGAAGCAGCAGGAGATGCAGGGACAGCACCAGGTGCCGACTGCATTTCCCCACTGTGCAGCACTGGAAGGACGCTTCCTACCTCCAGCAGGACTCCTGAGCTGTTCATGTGACCAGAGGCCACTGCCATTTCGTTTTCACCAACCTGCCAAAGGAGGACACAACTGAAGTTCCTGAAGAAACCATCACATCAGTGATTCTCTGTAAGATATGCACCTCCATGAATATGTCCATCATTTGCTGTCTTAGCATTTCTTCGGCGGTTTTTGTCCAGTCTAGTCCCTGACTGAGGCCCCTTATGCAAGTGCACAACATGAGTCTGAAACTAGTTGTTCTTCAGCTACAATACAGTTGCAGTGCCACCTTCCTTTGAAGTTAGGCTAAATACATCACCTGCTCTACCTTAGTTCCTCTGTTCAAGGACCTCACAATCCTTGAAACATACCAGTCTCTCCACCCCCTTGAGATAGCATGGCATTATCCTGTATTTTGAGTTGAGGGAAACTGAAGCACCAAGATGGAAATTAACTCCATCAAGGTCACACAGTAAACCTATGACACACCTTGAAACAGATATAAACCAGTCCTGTTGATAGAAAGAAAACCCAACCTTTCACAGCCGTTATCTTTCCTTGCTCCACCCTGCTACAGTGCAACCTGCAGAGAACCCACTGAAGATTTACTCAAGGTAACAAATAGAAAAGACCCCAAATCTGACTAGTAAAAAAAGAGCCAACAGCAATAAACCTATTGCATCACACAACCACTAACACAGGCAATCCGTGCCACAGGCAGGCTGATGGCTGCTATTTTCAGACTGGGCTCTGAACAACGTCAACGTCGCCCTCCTAAGGCTTCCAGAGTCACTAACACTAGAAGGGTCAAAGTGGCTTGTCATCACAGTGATTTTAATAACTGTCTACAACTACGAGAAGACCGAAGCAGTTCAATATTGGTCATAAAACCTATTAAAGGCCTCCCTACTCCTATGCTAAGACCCATTACAAATACTGAAACTCAACTTCCTGCCAAGATGTAAAGAAGACTTGTGAGCCCAAAGTAAGTATCACTGAGACCACCTCCATGGAGACTGATCAGGATGATGCTAACAAACATGCCCCTCCCCTGGGGAAAACGACTTCCTCTAGCAAAACCTGCCACTCCAACTCCTTACAATGGAAGGGAGATAGCCAGTCTATATGTGCTGAATGATTCCTGCAGTCCTGCACCCACAGTACTACCGGGAAAGGGTCCCATCTCTGTGGCTCACAGGGGTAATTATATCTCTCAGGTATCACTTCTGTTGGGAGTCTCACAAAAACTGTATGTTTTTAAAAAGCCTTTGCAGCTCCCCCTTTTTCAGTGGGAGAGTCTGGAGCAAGTTGTTTGTGTGCTTGCATACATGAGCAGAGAGCTCCATACCAGCCTGGGGCTTGTGGGCAGGAGACTGCCCTTCTTCAGCAGCTCTGAGAGCAGAGGGGAAGGAGGCGGAGTTGCTTTTTGTCCTAGCATCTTTTTCTGGGGTGAATCATCAGTGACTGGGGTCATGGGGGCATCCAGGGGAGCAGAGCCTGGAGGGGTGTCAGGGATTCCAATGAAGGAGGCAACTGGGGTGCTGGGCAATGTCCCTGGAGTGACCTGAGAAAGAGAAAAACCACACTGTTCAAAGCCACACTCCACCACACGGACTAGCCCCACTTGCTCCTTCCCCCAAGAGCATTGATCCAGCACACCACAGACACCTACTCCATTCACTCGCTACACCTACTCCAGGCATATGCTTTCACCCTTTCCCTGCCCTGTTGTGCCATTTCCCAGGCACACACAGAAGACTGCCTGGCCATCCCACTGATGCCCCTACATAGCCTTTGATCCAGGCACCTGATCATCACAGACATGGAAGAGGACACGTATCTTGAGCAGCACTGTACATCAACCACACTAAAGCAATACCACAGCAAAAAGTCTGCAAAACAAGGCAAGGGCTTCTCCCCAGGCTCCTGTTCCATGATGGATGCAGAGCCCCACGTCCCAAGCTGGTCCTTCTCTCTTACCATAAGAAGCATCCTTACCCCCGGACTGGCCTCATCCACAGCGGGCTGAGACAGTTCTCCCAGAGCATAGTCTCCCCCTGGAGAGGTTGAGCCTGCAGGGGAGCGAACCATCACACCCGTTAATCGTCGTGGTGGATTCTTAATGGCCTGACGAGCTGGAAGAGAACAGGAAAAAAAAAGAAAAGTGAGATTCCATGACTTAATCTTGGACAGTCCCTGAAAGTTACCTCTGACTTTATCCTAAAGAACCCTAAGAAAACAATTTATATTGTAGGAATTTCTTGCCCCATACTAGGCTCAGTTCACAAATAATACTAGCATCGGGTAATGAACTTTAATTTCAAATTTTCGTAGCAGTTGGGTATTCACCACCTCCCACCACTGGTAGGGTAGTTCACTGAATTGCCTCAGGAACTATACATGAATTAAAGATTCAGAAGAAATCTCTCTTCTTTCTATCTTCAGACAATAGTAAAATTACAGGAAAAACTAAAGGGGTGAAAAGCCTGACATTCTAACAGAGAGCTCCTTGCTAATCCTGCTTCCTCTTAGATATGCCTTTTCTACAGAATTTGTTCCCTTCTCAGAAGTCTCTGCATTTTGCCCTGTTACAATTACAGTGCTGGAAAGGGAGTATCACCTTTCTTTCCAACTCCTAGGGTCAATGAATTCCTCCTGAACAGGTCTTAACAAAACTTAAATATTTCCCAAATGTTCCTATGAACATATGCATCTCTCCCTGAGGAGTAAGGAAGCTCAATTCCAGCTTACCCTGATAGGCAGCATCTGTAGCCTTCCTCTTGACTTCTGCCTCCTCCTCCTCCATTTTTTTCTTTCTGTATACAGAACCAAAACCTACTGTCACACAGTGTCCCACTTCCTCTTAATTCCTCCTGCAGCTTACTGACCCCCACCCCATTATCTTCAGACAACAATGACCTGCCTCTGCGGACTCAGACTCAAAACCTCTGAGGAGGGAAGCAGAGTCAGAGGCCAGTCAGCGAACGACACACTTGGCAGGAAACTTCACTTCCAGCTGATTATCAAAACGGAGGAGGCAAGCACGATGTTGCAAGCCACTACCGAGCTCTTCACAGAGAAACTCCAAAAGATGTTCCACACAAGCTGGTGCCCCCCAATCTAAACTAAGTCCACCCTCAGAGGACAAAGCGTCTGCCCAGCTGCCCTGTTTCTCTCTCCCAATGTACGTGGAGCAAGAGGTGTCTGACAAACACACAGTGTCAGGCAACTACAACCTCAGAAGAAAGCATAACATTGAAATAATTAAATAACCCACATCATAATCTCATTGCACAGCTCCTCCAGTCTGTTATCCATGTGTCCAGCCTGGATCAGCTCTGCATCCTTCTTGAGCTGCCTGTAATCAGAAAATCTTCTTACTTACTTATCACTGCACAATACGCCCTAAGTAGCATTTTCACCCCAAGCACCATCCCACTTGTGCCACGTCTTCAAGACAGAACTCTCAGGTGCACCACAGCTTAATGCCTCTGTTACATACCTGTATTTCTCCTGTGTTTCTTTAATCATTTTCTTCAACTCCTCAACTCGTTCTGCAGTCAGTTTCCGCACAATAACATCTTCCACAGTTTCCACAACTTCTCCCTTCTCACCACGTTTTCTCCTATAGCAGAGAAAACCAAAACAGTTCAAACACTAAACATAGAAAACCGCAGCTCTCCTTTCATAAGTGGCTGGTGTTATCATTCCTGACACAAACATGGACCAAAAAAAAAAAAGTCAACCTCCTCTTCCAATTTCTCTTAAATGATATTGGACAGCACAATGTTCAAACAATCTCTTCTGAAAAAAAAATATCTAATTCTTAAATGCACCCAGTGTTAAAGACTTCAGGAATAGACCAAAGATGTAAGCCCACTGCAAATTCTCAACCTGAAAAAAACAATCATTCAATTTCAGAGAAGATTCTTACTACCCATGAAGAAACATCTATTTTTTTTTCCTCAATAACTCTATTAGGTCTTTTGTCTTTGCAGCTCTAGTGCTGAAGATCATTCAGCACTATCACAAACAAATACTACTTTTAAACATCCTGCCTTTAATTCAAATTGATATGAAGTCTCAAACCAAAATGCCTGGATTTAGGAGTGAGAAATATCTGAGACCACAAAGCTGTAGTGATAGCATTGATAAGAAAATTATAAGAAACCACTGCAAAACAGAAACAAATACAAAATGTTTCCGCTTCTCACTCTTGCTGTCTTTTCTACCCCTATTCTGAATGATAATTTTATGTGTAAAGCTTCTGATCAGTTAGACTAATATGTAGTGTTTTATTTCAGCCAAATAAATATTTCTTTTTGCTGCATTAAGGCCCCAAATGCACACTGCAACTCTTACAAATGGAGCTGTGGCAAAGGGGCCCCAATTACCCTGCCATTTATTGTAATGACAGTAGGGGCATATGGAAGACACTAACAAGTACACAGTGACTAGTTTTAGATGTAATACTGAAATACTTTGGTCTTATGAAAAAAGGAGGCAAGACAAGGAGATATGGGAAGCATGTTCTAAAAAATACCTTGGGCTTGCCAATCTTTCCCACCCGCCATACCCTGATCCCCCTGTCCACCCACGCCAGCTATCACAACTGAATTCCCTTGTTCCTGTATGCTCCTTCTGGGAGGAGCACTATCAAATCCTTTGCTGTAAGAACCTACAAGTCCACCCAAAATTGCTGCAGACTGCACTTGCTTCAGACTTTGTACTCACTTAGGGGTCTCTGTAGTCTCCAAGAGCTCTGAATACTGAGATGCACAGTGCTAAGAAGAAACAAAGAAAGTCAGAGGATGCTGAAGAGTCAGCATCAGCAAACACCTATCTACAAAGCCTACAGGGCACTTACTCCTACTTCAGCAGTCTAACATTTTATGAACATATCTGACAGTCTTCTCCAGTTTCCCCCATGGCGATAATTTAGTGTAGCTCAAAGTGAGGAAGCATACCCACTCTTTTACTCTCACACTGCCCAGGCTGATCTTCAAAACAAAGCTAAAGAACAGACGTTCCCAGCTAACAATTTAGAAATCAAAGCAAGCAACCATGATTAGGAAAGCTGTAGCAGTAATCTTTCAGTCTGTGAACACGAACCAAAAATATTTCAATGGAGAAGACAAAATAGCATTATATCAAGGCCAGTTTCACAGCTTAACAGAAACAGTAAGCAACATAAAACCCCAACTTCTCCTCCCTTGATTCTCTTAATCTCTTTCTGTCCCTTATACAACAAAAATCCTGGGTGCTTGCCGAACAGCAGGACACACCAAAATACATGGGCATCCACAAATACCTGGGGCAAGGAATTCCACAGCTTAATTACATGCCTTGTAACGAACAATCTCTTTTGGTTTGCTCTGAACCTGCCTCCTGATAGTCTTACTTAATACCCTCTAAATCTTGTACTGGACAAAGCACTGAACAATTAATCCTTATTCATCCTCAACACGCCACTTCTGATTGTGCAGACATCTGTCATATCCCTGTTACTCATCTCTTTTTAATGTTAAGGTTTCTACCTTACTTAGCCATCCCTTACAAGGAAGCTGCTTCATGTCTTTGATCATACTCGTCTTTTTCTTAACTTTACCCAACTGTACTGTAAGCTCAAATTTAATTTCAGAAACAGGAAAAAGTATTTAATCTTGTTTAAAGACAATTTATTTTTAAAAAATTAATTTTCCTATCCTTTTTAAAATCAAGAAATACATTCTCTTAGGCAGCTGTCTTACATATCCCATGCAGAACTCACTTTTTCCAAGATTCATGTGCCAGTATCTTACCTTTTGGGAAAACCAGTCAGGTGGGCGTCCTGGCTCTGCAAAAGGTTTGATAGCTCTACTGACTGAGACCCTGCAGGAGAGAAATGGCGAGTCATTGTCAACTTACTTTCTTCCCCAACCAACATGCAGAGAAAAGACCCTGACCTGTCCTAACATTCAGCACTGAATAGTCCCCATAAACACTGTGAACTTGACGAGATAGAATTGTTATGTTTTGGGAATTATCCAAGTACAGCCCTTGGACTCAAAAATATTTGCCTGCTCCTAATTAACAACAGCTTCGCTCCCTTGCTTTGAAAAGCAAGTTTCTAACTTCTGATGACACCGTTACATTTCCAAAAAAACTTTACTGTGGTGAGGGGAAAAAGGCAGCAAAACAGAGTGATAAGTGCAGAAACAATGCACAGGAGTCTTGTTATTAAATATCCTCCTTGAGTCCAACTCACCTCTTCCAATTTATGTTGGAATAACAATACTCTTTGTTCTGATTAACACACTTCTGTTTTCATGTAATAAGTTACAAAAGAAGCAAAAAGATTGTCAAGGTACATGTCTAATATTTCCATCTCTGATAGCCCAATTTTGTTTTGAACAGAAAGCACACCGAAAGCAGAACTGTTTATGACTAACTGTTGCCCAACAAACTGGCATGGTGAAAAGCCACACACCGGTACAGCAAACAGCCCATGCTTTGCCCCGGGACCCCGGGCGTCCGGTGCCTGTACAGACCCAAAGGCTAAGCAGCGCCAGACCAGCTCAGCGCTACCATAGGACAGGGCCCTTGCCTCACCACGGTGCCTTACCAGTTCTGGTCCCCACTCCGCATGACGGATGAGGCCAGGCAGAGCTTCTCGCGGATGGACCAGGGCTCCGTAGGGCCGGCGCTCAGCAGCTTGTGCTCTGCCGGGAGAGGGGAGGGAGTGCAGGGGCCCGCCGCACCAGCGCCCCGGGGACACCGCGCCTGGAGCCCCGCCCCCTTCAACTGACCCCGCCCCCTTCAACTGACCCCGCCCCTCCCCGCGGCCAC
>VUYV01000680.1:68247-117617 GCA_008711295.1 Anarhynchus alexandrinus | reverse complement strand
CCCTCAGCCCCAGCCCCACCACCGCCGCCGCTCCTGCCCCACCGCCCACCCGCTCCCCGCCGCCTCTCCCGATGGGCCCCGCACTCACTGCCCGTCCCCGCCGCCATCTTCCCCGCCCGGCCCGAGGGAGGCAGGGCGGAGCCGCGCGCAAAGCCCGCCGGGAGGCGCGCGCGCACGCCCTCAGCCGTCCCCGGGCGCACGGAGTGGGTGGGGTGCACACCGAGCGCTCAGGCCCCGCCCCTTGCTGCCCCACGGCGGGCGCTGATTGGCGGCCGTGCGGTCGCGGGTCCTCATTGGCGGAGCGGGCGGGCGGCGAGGTTTGAAACCCCAACAGTAGGCGCCGCGCGGATCCCAGGTGAGCGCGAGGCGGTGGCGGAGCGGAGCGGAGCGGTGAGCGGGCCCAGGGCTGTGCGGGGAGCGGCGGTGGCTCTGTAGAGGTCTGCCAATGTGGGGGGGGTGTCTGCGGGGAGCGGTGGTGGCGGCGGCCGCCATTTCGTGTGTGTGCGGAGCAGGCCTGTGCGGCAGTCTGTGCGTGTGTGGGCAGGCCCCGTGTGGGGGTCTCGGGTTGGGGGGTGGGGGGGACGCGTTGTGAGGGGCGGCCTGTGTGGAGCTCTGTGTGTGGGGTCCCGCGTGGTGGTCTGTGTGCGTGTTGTGCCTGCGGGGTCCTATGTGATGATGGTGTCTGGGTGCATGGAGGGGTTCAGCGTGGTGGTCCGTGTGTGGGGGTGCGTGTGCATTTGCAGCGGCATCTGTGTGTGTATGTGTAGGGAGGCTTCCATGTGGCGGTCTGTGTTGTTTTTGTGGGGATATGGTAGTGGTGGCAGACTGTTTGTAGTGGGGTGTATGCGTGGGGAGCAAAGCTTGGACCCCCAGAAGACGGCTGTAACGTTACCCCATCCTCACTGTGCCCCTTTATCTCCAGGAGCTGTGTGAGACAGCATGGCGCAAGCACTTGCCTCCCCAGGGCTGTTCTCTGATGATGATGCTGCAGCCTCCCCTGTTCTTGAATCCACAGCAACAGGGTTTGGGGCTGGTGTGTGCAAGGACCTGCTGTCGGAGTTCTCTGCCATCTCTCCAAACCTGCAGGGTTCCCAGCAGGTGAGGTTGGAGCTCTTCTGTCACACACAGGGCTGTGCTTTAAGTTGTGGCTGTTGTGTCTCTGTACAAAGTTGTTGTGCAGGGCCAGCAGAGGCTCTTCAGAAGAGGCTAGAACAAAATGTTGCATTGGGGAGCGCAGTTCCTGTTATGAGCAGTGTACTGTGAAGGGCACAGTCAATAAGTGCATCTTAACACGGTGCCTCTTAGTGTGGTGCTTGGTCTGGGGGCTGGTTTTGGTGTCAGGACTTCAGGTGGTTGGTCTGATTCCAAGCACACCAGCATTTCTTTTGTTTATCTGGTGAAATGCCTAAGAAAGCTTCTGGCATTGTTGGGGATTTTGGGACCAGAGAAGTGTCCATTAGTTGCTGAGCACTAGTTAGGGTAGCCCCATGCTGAGGTTCCTGTTAGTGTTCTGACCGATGGTTGTGTACTGCTTCTCTGGCTACCTGTTTAACCTGTGCTGATTTTGCAGGCTGTAGCTGAAGACAATGATGGAAAATTGAAGGTGTATCTGAGAGTTCGACCCCTGAAATCTACAGAAGTGGAAAAAGGGGAAGACCAGGTGAGACACTGAATGAAGCAGCCTCTGAGCTGCTTGCCTGCTGGGAGGTGCTATTATCCTTTGCTGTCTGTGCTATGGCTCCTTGTAAGCCACCGTGGTGATGGGGTTTTATTTGTCCTTTAGGGCTGTGTCTGCATTGAGAATTCGGAGACCCTTCTTCTAAAAGCCCCCAAGGACTCCTTTACCATGCGGAGCACAGAACGTGGAGTGGGACAGGCAGCACACAGATTCTCTTTCACCCAGGTAGGTAACTAGGATAACAATCCATCTGGAAGTTTTTCAAGCTTAGACAGCCTTGCAGCTTGGAAAGCTGGCTTACTAATACACACTGATTCCAATGCACTGTGTGAACTATGTAGTCTTGTACAATCCTCTCAACTTAGGTTTGTTTCTGTTGCTGTTTCCTTAGTTTTTCTCTTTTTAAGCTGATCCTGTCAACTTTTTCAGCAGCAAATGCCGAACACGTTTTATTCATAAGGCTCTAAACACACTAGGGGCTGTAGGCTATCAGATGTTACTGGATTAAGCAAATGAATAGCTTGTTTTTGTAGGGGGCTTGGACTGGAATGACTGGTGGGTCTGATGTTCATGATGTGGAGGTAGTGGAGGGAACAAAAGACTATGTAGTATCACTTGAACAACCATCAGCAGTCAAAAACATAAAGATCTACCTGAGGCCAATTTTCATGCGTCTTGTTTGCAGATCTTTGGACCAGATGTGGGGCAGAAATTGTTCTTTGATGAGACAATGAAGCAGGTGGTAAAGGATGTACTGAATGGACAGAACTGGCTGGTTTACACCTATGGCATCACCAATTCGGGGAAGACTCACACTATTCAGGGTAAGGAAAGCACTAGGCGTTAGTAGCCTGTTGAGGGAGTTGTCTGCTTCTACATGTGAATCCTCAGCTTGCTGCTGCTGTTCTTCCTTCAGGAAGCAACAAAGATGGGGGGATTCTGCCTCGCTCCTTAGCGGTCATCTTCAACAGTGTGGGGGACCGGCTGTACCAAGACATGGATTTGAAGCCTTCCCTCTCCAATGAGGTGGTCTGGCTGGACAGCAGGCAGGTGCGACAGGAAGAGGCCAAGAAGCAGACCATGCTGCGAGGGGGTCAGTGGGAGGTAAGCATGCAGCTTCTTGGAGGCTTAATAATAATAGGGAAACGGTGGTGCCATACTACATGCTCATGTTGTTTCCTTTCAGGACACGCTGTTAACACCACTGCAGAGGAGTCATAGTGCCGAATCTCAGCTCCAGGCCACCACCAGTGGCAGTTTTGACAGTGGAGTTGCTGGCCTCTCTTCATCTAGCCAACTCACCAGCCATTCTGACATCAGCCAGACAGAAGGTATGTCTGGAAGCCTGTTGCGTACTACCTGCTTCTTGTTGTTGGAGGATGTGGGGAGAAAGGGTGATGGCTATTTAGAGTCTGTGTTGTGGTTAAAGCAGCAAAGGTGCAGTAGTCTCACAATTTTCCCTTTGAAAGACAAGGATGTTGAGGCTGAAGAACTTTGTACATATGTCTAGCCAACATATGAAGAACTTGCCACTGCATAAGAACTCAAGTCTTGTGAAATGAAAAGTTACTTGATACCCACTTACTTCATTCATAGGATATAGTTATTGACCAGCTGAATGCCATGCGATGGGCATAGCTGGGAAGCAGGGTGCTAAAGTGCCATGTTGCACAGAGCACTCCTGCTCGGACTTTCAAACCTAGGCACTTCCAGCTGATTAGGTATCCAGAAGCATGGAGTGACTGAGGTAACAAGGACTAAAACTACACTTATACTGGGAAAAGTTCCTGTTTGAAATATGCCATATATATAAAGTCCTTACACAGAGGAAGATACTGTCAAAGGAAACCTTAGGCTGTCTGGGGCTGACTGGGGACAGGCATTAGTGTAGGTCCAAATTGGAGGAGGTATATAGAATGGACTTGAGTCTGGGGTAGTGCTCCTGCTGAAGAGATGCCTCAGTCTATAGCTAAGGATTGATTCAGGCTGGACCTGTGAAAAGTTGCAATCATGACTTTTTTTTTTCCTTCTTTATTTTTTCCCCAGAACTGGGCCCTCGCTGGGCTGACTTGGATCGTATTTCACTCACCAACACAGGAGATGTGCAGTTCTCCATCTGGGTCTCCTTCTTTGAGATTTACAATGAGTTAATCTATGACTTGTTAGAACAAGCTTTACCTGGTCAGAACCGCAAGAGGCAAACACTGCGGCTCTGTGAAGACCAGACTGGCAACCCCTATGTGAAAGGTAGGTTTGCCTGAAAGATGTTTTTAGTGGCCTGCTAGATGGACTGTACTTGAGGTGGGTGGGTTACCAGTGATGTGTTGAGGAGCACGATGTCCTCTGTGGCCCCTCAGAAGTCTCTGATGTCTGGATTATGGGAATGTTAAGTTTGGGAATGTTAATGTCAAGAAAATGTAATGGTGAAGTTGGGGCTGAGATAATTATTTTTCTGCCAGTCTCTTAACTGTCTTGCCCAATATGTGTCTGCTTTTCCAGATCTGAACTGGATCAATGTCTGTGATGCTGATGAGGCCTGGAAGCTTCTGAAACTGGGTCGGAAAAACCAGAGTTTTGCTAGCACCCATATGAACCAGAACTCCAGTCGCAGGTCTGAAGGAGGAGGGGGGTTGTTTAGACAGAAATACAATTCTGAGGGGCTTTTTAAGGTTGCATTTCCCTTTTAAAATATCTGCATGTTTCTTTACAGTCACAGTGTCTTCTCCATTCGGATTCTGCACTTGCAAAGAGGTGGCAGTGAAGTTGTTCCAAAAATCAGCGAGTAAGTTTCATGGTCTCTAGAATTTGGGGGTGTTCTCTGCAGACTCAACTTTCCTGTCTCTCTTGTGGGTATGGGAAGTATCTTGAGGAAGGTCTTGTTTAAAGTACTTGGAAGGAGTAAATGTTCCCACTCTTAAGTCTTGGAACTCACTGAGGAGTTTGTGAGGAATGCTGCAAAGTACAACTTGAGGTAGTTCTCAGGCTTTTTGAGTGAATTAAATGCTAGTAACTCTGCCCTTGCAGCAGGGATGATTTGCGTGCTGCCAATGCCTGTTCCTGGGATGTAGTTATCTGGAAATGGGTTGGCTCAGTACCTGGGAAGTGGCTGTCCTGAGGACTGATAAAGGATCATTGAACTTGACACTGCAAAGCTCATGTTGGTGTTATCTTGTGTAACCCCTACATTTAGGGTAGGCCTTTCTGTCCAGCAATAGCCCATACACCCCAAAAGATCTTTCTATGCCCTTATGCAGAAGCTGGGAAGGTGAGCAGTGTGTCTGTATTGTAAACCTGGATAGAACAGGACAAACCTAGTAGGTCATGTATTGCATCACCTCCTTTTTCTTCAGGTTATCCCTGTGTGACCTTGCGGGGTCAGAGCGCTGCAAAGACCAGAAAAGTGGGGACCGAATGAAGGAAGCAAACAACATCAACACTTCCCTCCACACACTTGGTCGCTGCATTGCTGCCCTGCGCCAGAACCAGCAGTCCAAGTGAGTATCCAGAACTCCATAGGGAGCATGTGGGGAGACTGTCTTGCTTTCTCATGGGCTCACTCTTGTCTCTCCCCATAGATTGAAGCAGACTGTGGTTCCCTTCCGGGACAGCAAGCTAACCCGAGTGTTCCAGGGTTTCTTCACTGGACGTGGGCGCTCTTGCATGATTGTCAACATTAACCAGTGTGCATCTACATATGATGAAACTCTTCATGTAGCCAAGTTCTCGGCCATTGCCAGCCAGGTAAGTAGCACACACCAGGATCACGACATGCTCAGGATATACCCTGCTTCTGTCAGAATGGGCCCCTTTCCATCACAAGCCAGGGGCAATACTTGCAAGCCTTCCCTATGCTTCTCCAGTGGATTATTACCTTTACAGTTATTTCCAGATTCTGCTAAATTGAAAGGGCTGACAGGTTGCAGAGAAGTGCCATGTTTAAAGACTACACAACTTCCAGGCTTTGTGGACAAGTACTGATGGCCTTTTCCCTTTCAGCTTGTTCAGGCACCTCCCACAAAGCTGAGACTTCCATCCATCCAATCAATCATCAAAGAGCACAACAGGCGAACCAGCCAGGGTCTAGAGGCAGCAGCAGAGGAAGAAGTGGAATCAGAAGAGCACAGTGAGGATGAAGCAGATTTCACCATGTATGAGAAGGAGGTGGGTCGTGATTGGTTTTACAGCCTTTATGGATAGAGGCGCAAGAACATGACTGTTAGCTTTGGCCTAGGAAGTGTCGTTGGAGTTCAGCACTGTACCAAGAGATGACAGAGAACCTCAGAAGGATATGGGACCCAGGAAGTTGGGAATCCATGAGGAAACCATTCCACAGTTGATCTAAATCTGAAGCACATGCTAAATTTAGAAACACTTTGTCATCTGTGGAACAGGGACAGTGAGAGCTTGGGTGCAGATCTATATTCCCTACTCTGCAAGGGAAATCTAGAGATCAGGAAACATACAAAGAAATGGCTAAATTAATTAAGGAAAAACGTCAAACTTCCTAGATACTCCAAGTAGCCAGCTGGAATAGCTGAAAGATTAAGATGGAAGACATATACCTACAGAGACCTGAGCTGTAATGCATGAAGGTAGCAAATGCAGGTGCAGCCCTGGGCAATGCAGTAGGGCAAGCTGCTCTGGAGACAGCTCGATGTGGAGTGCAATGTTTAAGCCATCTCATGGGAGACGAATTAAGAGCAAACCTGGCAACTTCTTCCAAGTGACTAAGAGAATCTTAAACCTAGATCACCCCAGCCTATGGATATGGGATCAGCTAGCTGCTTCTAGGTCTTAATCCTGTTGCAAAGTGTGGGCAATGGAGTTTGTGTCCTTCTTGCAGGAGTTGTTGCGTGTCGTGGAAGCTGCACGAGAACTGCTGGTGCAAGAGAGGCGGGAGAAGCTGCAACTAGAAATGCGCCTCCGTGAGGAGATCTGCAATGAGATGTGGGAGCGCATGCAACGGAAGGAGCAATGGTGCAGGTACGGTTTATGCTGATCTCTTTGTTCAGGGTGAGCTACAGCACTAAGAATTGCCAGACCCTGACATGTAGATGTTTGTTCTCTTTGTAGCCAATACGTGGATGCTCAGGAGCGGATGCTGGAGGAACTGTATGAGGATAAACTGAATAACCTGAAGGAGTCACTAACCGACTATTATCAGGATGAGATCCAGGTTTGTTCAGGGCAATGGAATGACATCAGGAAAGTGGTAGTGGGTTGGGAGGGGACTTGGGGTACTTGAGTCCAGGAAGGTGACTTATGCAAAACGAGAGAAAAAAAAAAATCTACTTTTTGTGGTATTTTTTGTGATAGTATTTGATAGTGTGATCTGCAATTTTCCCTTCTCATCTACTACTTTATGTAGTTCACTAGGCTGTCTAATTTTCAGCCCTTATTCTAGAAGCGAATGTTGCAACCATTCTGACTCTTCTATTTGTTCAATGCGATTCTCTCCCCTTTTACTCTTTTTGCTAGTGGCTTGCTTTGCACTCTTCAGATTAACACAAGTTCTGCGAATTTCTCTTCTTACTCTTTAGTTATGATGATGGGTTTAGGCCTGTCTATATTTTTCATGCTATGGCATTTGAGTGGCCTCTGGGTCTTGTTGCAGACCTCTCGGAAGATGCCAACTTTCAAAAAATATCCTGTCTTAGAGGCTGGAAAAAAGTGGTTTAGGCTCCCAGGAAATGGGTTTACTGTTTTCAGTTGAAGGACATTAAAGGCTGCGTCCAATGTGTGAAATGTGTGATTGAGAGAGTCTCCTGGAAGACAGACATTGAAAGTTTCAGAAAAGCTGTGTTAAGAAAATCTTCTTTGAATGTTTGAATGAACTTGCTTTTTTAAGGAGCGTGATGAGAAGATTGAGGAGCTCCAAGTTGCTCTACAGGAGGCAAAACAAAAATTGGAGAGCTTGGATACTAAGCAAAAGGATTCGGGGCAAGGCTTGCGCCGATCAAAGCGAGTGGCTACCTCATGCGCTCTCCAACAGGAGCTGGCAGATACTAAAGCCAAACTGGAGCAATGTCAAATGGAGTTAAATACTGCAACAGCAGGTAAGGCAGTGATGCTGCACTGGCTCTGAACTGTGCCCAAGCAATCCCTGCAGAGGGTTAGTGATACTTTTTTCAGTAGGATGCACTGGATTCAGACATCCTGAAACCACTATTCTGAGTTGTAGATGACAGGAACAATGTTCTGGGTGGACAGGGTTTTGCTTAATTTTCACATGAAAATGGACTTTAGGGTAGGATCCATCTCCCCGTTCAAATCCTAAATTCCCTTTGTGTAACTGAAAGGGAGAAGCCTGGAATGTTTGTGCATGTCTGCACAAACTCAAAGCTTTTCTCAGCTTGCCTGTGGCAGCTTGTCTCAAGGGAAGTCCTGACTTCAGAAAAACTTAAAGCTTATGAATATGCTGTTGCTCACTACTTTTTTTGTCTGTTCCTAGAGTTGTGCAAGTACCAGAAATTACTGGAGCCACCTCCCTCTGCCAAACCCATTACTGTGGATGTAGACAGGAAGCTGGAGGATGGACAGAAGGTAACTACACCTCTGTGTTACAGAAAGGAATGTTTGCAGGGCAAACTGGTTGCCCGTTTAAATGCTGTTTGGAACTGCTGTCTCCAGGTTTTTAAACAAATGGTTGAAGTTGAAATGTGTCTGTTGAAAATAAACCCTTACTAGAGATGTGGAAGGTGTTGGTATCTGTGATCCCAGTGTACCTCCCTCAGGGGGGATCATCCCTCAGTACTGCATGTCTGAATTTTGCAGAGCAATGTCAAAACTCGCTGTTGTACTAAATCTCTCTCTCCTGCAGAATGTGAGATTGCTGCGTTCAGAATTACAAAAACTGGGGGAGTCTCTTCAGTCTGCAGAGAGGGCGTGCTGCCACAGTACAAGTGCAGGGAAACTTCGAGAAGCCCTCTGTACGTGTGATGACATTCTGGCTCGACAGGTAACGTGTCTGTTTTGTTGTGGGTTGCAAGGGGATTTAGTCTATGTGCTTTGCCATAATCAGCAGAATAACCTAGGTTCTTGCAGCTGCAAATAAAAATTACTTATTTTCTAGAGACATAGCCTCTATTACATTAAGGGTGCTATATTGCTAATTTTTTCAATGGCTCAGTCGGACTGCATATTTAATGCTCTCCAAAGGAGTCCCAAATTGTTCCTGTTCAGTTAACTGACAGATTGCACTTAAAGTAGAATTCAGAGTTCTCGTTTCCTTATCCACTTCGCTCTATCACAGTTGCTATGGCAGCATGTTTGCAGCAGGATGGATTCAGCTTTTTCCTAGACTTACTGTCCCTATTTTGTTATTGAACTGCTACACTGCTGACAGTAGAAGCTTTTATGCGTGGCCTTATTTAGCACACCAGTTAGTGAATCTTGGCAAAGACAGTTTATCCGCTTCAGTTCATAGTAACCAGGGAGTTAGGCAACTTGTCATATCTTTATACATATATTGCCTTCCCTTTCTCAGGACCAAACACTTGCAGAACTGCAGAACAACATGATGCTGGTAAAACTAGACCTGCGGAAGAAAGCAGCTTGTATTGCTGAACAGTACCACACTGTGCAGAAGCTTCAGGCTCCCCCAACATCTACCTTAAAGAAACGGTTCTGTGCCAACAGGGAAAACCTACAACCTAATCAACCCCCTGGTAAAAAGCCCTTCCTGCACAACCTTCTGTCATGTTCAGCTACCCGTCCTGTTGCTGGCAGAGGGTGGCAACTTCGTTCAGTTGCTCAATGACTTTTTCACAAAGAGACCCCTGCCCCGCTATTACTGGGAACAGGTGGCAAATCCAATATAATAGCATCTATTTTTCTTTGTGTGCTTGTGTATTGTAGCTGCTTGAGAGCTTATGTAAACATTTTTGGATATGTATGGTTAAACTTTTAATCAATACCAAAGTGGACAAAATGACTTTTTGTAATTTAAACAATACAACGAGGAAAGTCTTTAAATATAAAATAATGCGGATGACAAAGTTGTTTAACAAAAGGACAGTTGGAAGTGAGTTCTCATCTTCAACTATGTTGGCACATAATTAAAAATAAGTTCACAAGATCCTCCTTGAAAGATATTTTCCCTTCCTTGAATTATAATCCTTTATTAAAGTATACACGTTCTAGGTCAGGGCTGTTCTCTCGGATCTTGGCTTGCAGTTCTGGCTCCAAGCGTGTTACAGACATAGAACTAAGCAAAAGAAACAGTAAAATGGTTATATATAACAAGCACTTGAATGTCAAATAAGATGGATGATGCATCTGGTTAAACTTCCTGGATTGTGAAAAGAGTTTTTGTTCTTTTTTTTAAACTTCTTATGAAGGAATCATGCTCACAGACCAAGGGCAAATGAACCCCTGCTTAAAAGGCAGTAAGTCTATAGAGTCAAGAAGTAGCTGTTTGTACTACCGTGAGGGTAGGAATTAAAATGACCTGGCAGCTTAACAGCTACAATTTCTTAAATACCATTTAAAGTTTATTCCTTCTATGAAATGGAGAGCCTTGGCTAAAATAAAGAACTGTACCACTCTTGCAATGCTGGTTTGTGAAGTCATCTCCAGGTAGCCTAGTGACACTTACCACCATTCTCTATTCTATGCCAGGCAGGGAAACAGATGGTGTCACGACTGCTTTGTTGTACTCAAAAAAAAAAATTGCATTGGCTAAGAATTGGGTATTGTTTTCTGGAAGCCAAAAGCTACTCAAGTTGCTCAATATTTTAATGGATTTAATGGATTCAGCTCCAGCTTGCATTGTTTAAGCTACATTTGGCAGCTTGTCAAGTTTAGACAACCACTAATATAATAGGGATGGCTTACTTGAATTTAAGACCCTGTTCATACTACATACTGCTAATTGAGCTAACTCTATTTTTATGTAACCCATCCAGGTTTCATTATGATTTAAGCTATAATGAATATTGTTTTTAAGACAGTTCATAGTATTGAGCTATTTGTATACTGATGAAAAATAAATCAAATTAGAAATAAGCATGCATAGTCAAGTGCTGTTCTGTATAACCAAAGGAGTTTCCAGCTGAAAATAAAATGGGCTCTGACTGTATTTAATGAAGCCATGTTATTGGACATGAATATATTGTTAGCCTTTTTATGAATTGTTCCAGTTATACCTAACTCTGTATTACCAAGTTCAAACTTCTCAGCTTGAACTAGCATGGTGCAACTACTCGCCCAAACTTCTTGTTCGCTATTCCTATGTAGCTGCATCTCAAGCTGCTAGGAGTTTGTGAACAAATGAGCCCAATTCAACTATTGTATATTACTGATGAGTAACATAGTTATTGCTTTTCTGAATATTCTCATGTTTATCATGCTTGTTATATGGGAATTACAATTGTATGCTCTAGAAAGCAATGACCGCTTGTTCCTGTCTTTTTGCAGTAGCTTGTATACATCTAGGAGTGTAACATTAAAGTAAGAAGAACGTAACATGAATACGTACCTTTTCTGAGGAAACAGTGCACAACACAGGGGTGTTGCAAACACAAGACTAGAGGAGACAAAAATGGGTTTACAATATTTAGGGTGCTAAAAGAATTCAAAGCCCTTAGGCATGGCCTTATAGGCAGAAAGCTCTTTTTTTTTTTTTTTTGTATACAGTGAGGTAAAGTTCCATGAAGTGCTATGTAACCTTTGTTTCTCACTGCATTACACCTTATGAAATCATTTACCTACTATGTAGCACTAAATGCATCAATACCATGCTTACAAATGTGTATAAAATTATCATTTGATGTCCTTTCAGTGTTTTGCATTGGTGTGCATGACAACATAAAGCACTAGACAACAGCAAATGAAACTCTCCATTAACCAAATGTTTCAAGAATTCATCAACCTACAGGATTAGATTCCAATTATTGTTTATGGGAAGTAGCAGCCAAAGCATCTTTTCTAATCAAGTTGCTACATGCCTTTTTTTTTTTGCCAATCCCTTTCTTTCTCCCTCCCTCTGCTTTTCTTGGCAGCTTCTTTGTTATTAAAGGTGCTTTTTTTTAATATGGTATTATCAGTTACAGATATGGAAGTGAAGTAACTGCAGTAGCCTCATTGACTCTCTCAACTTTTTTTCTTTAAACAAAGTGCAAATATTGCTATTTCCTCCAAAAAACCTACAAGTATCTCTTAAAATAGCAGATACAACTCAAAGAAATCACTTACCAGAATCCGACTAATCCAACTTGAATGGGAGCACTGATCCAAGGAAATCTCTGTTAAAAATAAACCACACACAGTGAGTATGGTATCTTTTCTCCCCCCCTCTTCCCACTTTCCTGGAATTCTTGTATTGTAAGAGACAGATTGCACCTAACAGACTCTTGGACACTATGAAGGCTAAAAGATTACCAGCATACCCTAAAGCTGAGCTCCAACTTGAGAGCCCCAATCCCTTTGAAAAGTAGTAAGAAAATTCCCAGTGATCTCAGTGTAGACTGTTATCCTGAGTAAGTGTCCCTTAGAAACTATAATAGGTGGTTGACTGTTTTGGTTACAACCTGATCCTGAGTCTGGGCCATTTGTGTCACACAAGCCTCCAGTAGCTAGCCACACAGCCTAAGTTTGGAGAGCTGCTGCCACACCTCCTAAGGGCACACTGAATTCTGCGCAGGCATCCCCAAGAAGAGCTAGGGCTGGTTACAGGCTCCTATCTCTCCAGCAACATCAAATGGTTTTAACTCGCAACTGGAGATTTACTTTGTGAGCAAACAGCAGCCACCAACCATAAATAAGGGAGGTGTCAAGGAAAAATGTAAGTGCCTCTCTTAGCCCTTTCTCCTGTCATATCATTTGCTTTGATGTGTAGGAACTTGCCCCTGTAGCACTGTCTAGTGCCCTCCAGTTCTGCAAGAGTTCACCTTTAATAAAAGGAAATAAGGCTGGAAGAAGTGTGGATACAAAGCTGAGAGAGCAACGCATAACCTATGAATACAGTTTTAGCATATTTCTCATTACTGTAACTTTTGCAGAACTTGAACATATGCCAAGAAATATGATAGCTTAACTTATTTAGGAATCCACTCCCCCCCATGTTAGAATTTTAGTTGAAATTAATTACTAATGAAATAAAACCAGATCCGTTTAAACAACATCGCTGCAATGGCCTTCTGTTGCTACAATAAAATCAGTGTCTCCAATAGGCAGGACGCACACAACTGCTATGCTAACAGGAAGTTGATTTTTAAAACAAAACAGCCAATGAGTTAAAAATCACGTTATGGTGGATGATGCTTTCAACAAAGATGATGTTTTTCTGCAAGAAGCATTTCTCAAGATGTAGAAGTTAGAAGGGAAATTGGTGAATAAAAGACTGGCAGTATTTGAGAGTAGAAACAATAAAAAGAAATTTAGAAAGCTCAGTAGGACAAAGCTTGGTGCTAAGGAAGGTCACAGCAGCATAAGAAACATGGAAAACAAGCTTGTGTAGATTAAACTTTCTCCAGAGCCTGAGGGAGAAGAAATAACATAGATGATTGCTTCTCTTTTCTTTTTTTTCCTGGAGTCAATCTGTAATCCAGAAATGAGTGCAGGGAAGAACTGCAATTCATCAATCGCCTGCAACAACAGATAACAAACGGAAAAAGACAGAAGTAGCAAGAAGGATAAAGACTGAACGCAGCAGTGCTTTGCTGTTCTGGCATTCCACTAAACACACCTTCTTTTGACTCTTAGCTAAGTTCATTCAAAAGGCTTTAAATTTTATACATTGGGAGAGTTCATGACAAGAGCTGGTGTGCCTGACAGTGGAACGGATTCATAAATATTACATGTATTTGGGAACACAAGTCAAACTCTACTGCAAATGACTCCTGTATCTGAAGAGAATTAAGGGAGTGGGATGCTACGCATCGTAGTGTGAGTGTGGGACCCGAGATACATAATGGAAAAGCCCCAACTAAGATTTTGTAACTGAAAAGACTGTTGGAGGGTATCACGAGAGTAATTGATGGTTATATGCCTTTATCCGAGTTGGCCATTAATCTGAGAGACGTGTTTACCAGTACAGACCATATAAACAACATCTATTTCATGTGGTGGAACATTTTTTGCCAAGGTACTTGATCTGAGTAACAGCCTTTATTTTTCAAGAATGTTACCAGGCTGCACTAATCAAGAAAGATGGTGAGGTAAAACTCTTAACACTGGGAGGTCAATATTAGGAACTGGAGTTGCCCAGGAAACAATGTAAAACAATAAAAGCAAAACTCAAATGCAGGCTGTACACCCCTACAAAGAGATAAAATGGAGACGTACAAGACAGCAGAAGAATTTACTGTGTCAGAGATCTATCATTTAACTCCGGAGGAAAGCAGGTCCCGACGAATTAGGATTTAACTTCCAGATGTCTTTATGGCATCTTTAGTGGTTAGTGCAAACACAGGAAATGGAGAAATGATAATTAAGCACACAAAAGCCATAAGGAGAATCAGCTTTTTTCTAATTGCTTCCTTTCATTGTTGGATCTCAAAATCTGTCAGCTTTCCCAGGCTAGCTATGCCTGTTTTCAAAAAAATGAATAAATGAAACGACAGTTAAATTAGGAATGCATGGAGGACTCTAAGGCATAAGAATGATGCTTTAAGAAAAAAAAAAAAAAAGGCTCTCTGTTCTGGTTTTGTAACAGTTTTGAATACATATTTTAGTTGCAGACTAAGAGACCTCAAGGACCTTGTTTTAAGGATACACAAGGAAATTTCTGGAATCAACCTGAATGCCAATACAGTATGTAGAACAGGAGAGAAACAGTAGCTGAAGTTGTAAGAGTAGTAATATAAATTAAAACTTCAGTGTCGACTGGAATTTTCAGACATTTCTAAGGAAAAAAACTTGTGAGAAAGGTTACCTGGAACTAAAATAAATCTATAAATGCTGTGCCTCAGAGCAAGATTGTTTATGGATCTTTCTGCTGTAGCAGATAAAATAGCTTGGTTCTGCACAGAGCCAGTCAAGTGTATGTCAGCAGAGATATCGAACGCAGGCATACAAGCACAATCAAGAACTACTACACTGTGTAATCGCAGAAAAGGCAGCCAAAGCCACTGCTAAAACCTATAGCAAAAGCACTTGTATGTATATGAAAAAATATTTTTTCAAGTCAAGAAATAATTAAATTATTTTAGAAGCAGCAAGTATGTGCTTGTGTTCTAAAAACATTCTTGAGTCATTTTCTAGCCATAACTTTTGTGAATATTGTTAACTCATACTAATATTACCATCAAAATGTCCTTGTGCAAAAGAATGTCAGAACATTGGGGATGAATATCATATACATCTTATTTCAGACATCAGTGGATGATAGCCTGCTATCACTGAGGCCAGCATTCCAGAAGTATCTCTTTCTCTCTATTTTACTGCAGAACATCATTCTATTGTCTTCATTATTTCACAGCCATTTGACTATTTTCTGGCCCTATGTGTTGCTTAATTGGTTTTGGCAAGCGTACAAGAATTATTTTCAAGAGTGATGGTGTGCAAAGCAAAGGCTAAGAAAAATGAGTTAGTAAAGCACTGTGGGGATGGTGTACTGCAAATGGGATGGTGCTTCTGAAACCTCAAGAGAACATGCAGAAGCTGCTGGTTAAAAACGCAGCTCATTCCTTAATGGTTTTAATACTAATCTCTACCACGTGTTACCACTGACTACCTGCAGAGCAGTGTTTCACCTGAACTCACAGTCTTTGAGGCTGAGGGGGAGGAACAGGTGAACATAAACGGTCATGATGGTACCAAAGACCACTGAGTAGTCACTGAAGATATCGCTCTTTTTTGCTGATCTGAAAAATTCACAACACCCTTACATTGATTATACCACACAAAAACAATAGATATTTGTCTCCAAACCCTGAGAATTGCTGCAACTTCTTCCAAATGTCATGTATTTGCCAGTGGAGTTAATAGCATTTGTGGAATTTCTCCCATGTCAAATACATATAAAATCATATTTGCTCTAAATTTACGAGTTTTTTTTAATAAACAAGAGTTTATGTTCCAAGTAATACATTATCAAGAACAAAACAGTATCACAATCTGCTTAAAGCTACTCTGCAGAATATGGGTCAAAAGACATCAGCAATTAAGAATCAGCCAAATCCGTATAGGGCTCTTCATACTGCAGACAGTTTATTTGGAGGCACTGCAGTTTCACTTCTTTCAGGAGATATAAGCAGCGCACATTGACTTCCACTTTAAAACTCAAATGCCACATTTCCCATTTTTACATTCTGAGCAATAGTGTTTTCTGTTAACAAGGGGAGGAAAAAAGCAAAGCACTTTAGTAAAAAAAAGTTTTTAAGATTGGAAGACAATTGGGACCTCTTCCCACTGCATCATTTATACACTAATACAGAAGCACTTTCAAATAATGTAACTGGGTAATTTAACTCTGCACAAGAAAAATGAAGGGCAGAAAAAATAAGAAATAGAATTTAAATATTTTATAAAGCTTTATCTTAGACAAACAAAACCAGGCAACTTCCCCAGCTTGTCCTCCCAGTCCCCACCCAAATCACTTTTCCAAGGCAGGTCTGGAGACTCTGACCATGCTTTTTTTTTTTCCTAACAGGAAGCAGACAGATTGTCTTAGGCCATTGCTCCCAGCTTATCTGCTGTGTTTCACAAGCAGAGACTTTGTCTGGAGCTACACAAGTAAGTAAATCAGTGATACCAACTGGAGGAAGATGAAACTCCCTTTACTGGTAAAGAAGTTATACTTCCCTATCTGAAAATTATTTCTCTTGCATTAGACAACCTTGTAATTAATTTCGTTACTCTTCTTTACCGTCTCACGCACACACAGTACATAACGTTGATTTAATTTATGTATTTCCTAACACTACGTGTTTGACTTCACACTACTTTAGCATAAACAGAATATAGCAAATATGTACTCTTTGATGAAGCATGCCCATTCTATGCCTCTCCTGCACTTGCTCATCCAGTAAATTTTAAAGGATCACTTTCAAAAGATTTTTACCACCATTGCTGTTTCCAAAGTCAAATTGCTACTAGAGCAGCTAAGCAAAGCCTCCTTATTGATATCTCAAGAAAAAAGCATTATTAAAATTATCAATATTTTTCTAATAAACTGTATTCCAAGTCTCAGTACAAGGAAGATTTATTAATGAGGAGCACCTCTGCATTATAAGAACAATTATAAAAATAACGAAAAAAATTACCATAATTTCTTAATGTTATTTTACGCTGCGATATAAGAAAAGAACCAAGCTATCTCTGTCTAAGAAAGGCATAAAGAAAGCGACAGCTGTAAAGCTCTGCAGTGATGTCCTCCCGGAGTTTGGGAGGCAAACATGAAAATTCAGAAAGTATTTTAAACTCATGAAAATATTAACTTACGATATGAAATACACATACATATATTATCTAAGACTAACCTTTAAAAATGCTCTCTTTTCCAGTGTATTCATTATGAAGGGAGGAATTGCTGCAAATGAGGAAAAAGAAAGCATTAACGTTAGAGGCACTTTGTTTTAAGTGTATGTTAAGATGAACTAATACCGTATACAATTTTCACAGCCATTTGTCATGAACTGAGCTTTCATTTCATACTGCCAGTTCAAAATACTGGATTGGTATTTACAGAGGTAAATTCTCTCAATAAGTAAAATTTCTAATTTCACACGTAACTAAACCTGAGCTCAGTAACTTGGCACTGGTCAGAGCACCTACTCTTCAGTAAACTAATTCCACTCAAGCAGAATTTGCTAACATTCCTTTGCTATCTGTCTCTTTTCTGCAAAAGCATCCCAGGAGCTCTTCTGCTGCACTGCAGTGTAACACGCTGTGGATGTTTTCACAGCAAGAAATGTACATTTCTCTGTGGAACTTCTTAACCGAAATGTAAATACTGCCTACATAACTGTAAGATAATTTGGCCTCTGAGAAAAATCATTTATATAGAATTTAAGCTCGCTCTCTCACATTAGGAACCGATAATCAGGAGCTGCACATGACTGCAGTTATTCTTACCCATGCCAGGCGCAGCCATAAGAATCCTTGATATAACCACCTGGGTGATTGCCTGCTGAGCTGCTTTTGTTGATTCACCCAGTCTGTTTCCGTTCTCGTCCGTGACGGGGATTCCAAACTTGAGTTCCCTGTCGAATAAGGGGCAAAAATAAAGCAGCGACTGACATGCATGTATTCACCTTTTTTGTCACTTTATCATTCTCCCCTTAAAATTGTCAGTTATAAGAATCATGGTTTTTATTTTGTTTTCCAAGCTAGCCTGTTTGTAACACTCTTTGGCACAAAAATTTCAAAAAGCAGAGAAAGATCTGGGGAAAAATATGCTCAAAAGTAAACAGCTGAATATTTGTAACAGAAATCTTCTGCTTGATCCTGGACACATGACCAAGGAGGAAGAAAGGAGACGTTATTTCTGTAGTCCACAGAAGGGAGCGACTCCTTCAAAAAGCAATTCAGAAAAGTAGAATGTTCTGGACTGCTCTGGAAGTAGTCTGTCCTTTCCGAGAGACAACACAGGGAATACAGGAAGATTAGTTTCACTGAACTAAAACTAAAAGTCTTTGTGAAAATTCCCCTCTGGCATTCTAGTCTGAGTTTTCATTTTGACCACTAAGAACATATTTGAAAGTATACGAGTGTGCACAAAGCAAACTACATTTCTGTAATGTATTATTCAAGTGCAAGATTAGGTGTTAAACTCACATACTGGGAAGAACTTCTAGGAAAGTGAGAAGCAGACAGAAGGACAGATATACTGAGGACTGCCCATGTTTTATAAGAGATAAAATACTACCATGGTTTGAACCTCATTGTGAATATAATCTTTAAATATTCCCTTTTTTGCCCAAAACCTTGTGTTTATAAGACAACGCTTTTCATTCTATTCTTAGTCCTAGTCAAATCAGAACACATATGAAATTTTGTTTCTGAGAAAGTGCGTATTTTTGTAATCTCAGATGATTAAACAGAACTGCAGAGCCTGACTTCTATGACTAACTTCTGTATGTGGGATTTGAAGCACCATTTTTGAAATGACTGTATTTTTCCAAAGTAGAGTTTGTATTTAAAGGGTACATGTGATCAAGTCTTGAAGGACCAGTACTTGGGTTTGCAGATCTAACACCGAAGAACCCTATTGATATTTATTTGAGGAGAATGAGGATGTTCTATTTTATACCTGTCACAATCAATCAATCAAAACAAGATCATGCATGAGGTTTTTACAAGGTTCTGAACTAAGCTAAAGATACATAATGTGCTTTATTTAGTAACTTGCTGATCTAAAAACTCAATAACATCTTCTAGAATGAGTGATCTTTGTTCTTTCTCCTACCTTTGTCTCATTAGTGGAATATTAATGCAGTTAGCAGCAGCAACAGCAGCAAAAGGAACAAACCGTCCTATAAGAGGTGAGACATGCTGTAAAAAACAGAGAGGGAAAAAAAAGAAAAAGAATTACATAATAATTTTCTTTCCCAAAGGTTATATTAAAATGCTTCATGTGCTAATGACAGACCAGACTTATTTCCTTTAAATTAAAATTCAGTGAAAACTCACTGCTGGGGCAGAGGTAAAACAACAAACAAACATGGCATAAGTCACAAATCTTCTCTCAGAGTAAGCAGTGGCAGGAGATGGGCAAAATCTTAATTTAGTAAAAATCTTAATTTAGTAGCATCACCGCAGAGAAGTGTCAGCCTCTGAGCATGCCTGTCAGCCCAACGGCAACACTAAACAGACCTTAAATTCACTGCCTCCACTGGCAAGGTGACGCCCAGCAGCATCCACACCAGCTGCTTTGCATCTAAGGGCACTGACTATGGAGGCTATTCATCCAGTCAATGTCTTGTCTAATTTGAATTACTCTGCTTAGAATAGTCTCCCAAATAACTTGTCAATGCTATAACACTCCCAGTACATAAAGCATAACCAGAGGGGTACAAAATACTTTGTTGTTTTGTTTTATTTTTTTTTGTAAAGGACCTTTTTTTTTCTTGATTGTGTTGTGCACTTGTTTAAAGAATTTGAGTTTTTTGTATTTACAAGCAGCACCTCCTTACAAGTTCTTCATCCAGTCTAGAGTAGGCGTCCACGTTTGCAGAAGTGATACTGCACCTTAAAAACACACCTATACAGTTTATGGGATAACGAGTCCACATTGTTGTAATTACACATCCACTCCAATTAACTTTCAAATGCTATTAGAGTCTTTGACATGTAAAAAAGAAACTGCAAAAAAGGCAACTTAACTAGATACAGTTTGTATTAACAAAACACAAGGCTCTTCGATATACATATAAGGAGGACAGACTGTTTGAAATACATATGAAACCATCTCCATGGGGCAAAAATAAGGTGGGGACCTAAAGAAGGGAACTGCCAACGGCCATTACAACTCCATACTGGGAGTTGTCTGTAGCATGACACAGATACACAGGAGAAGAAACGAGCCATTAGCATCCCATAGAACACCAAAGTCTAGTTAAGAATGGAAAGAAATAGCAGCAATACCTTTGTTAGTGCATTAAGTCCTAAAGCTGTTGCGACAGCACCCGTGGTAGCAGAAACATAGGCTGTTCCCAGCTGGCTAAAACAAAATTAATTAAAATAATTAAATTATTTAATTAAATAATTAAATTTTACTCATGTAGTTATGCCTTCCCCCCCGAAGTTAAGAGGTAGACATTTCTGTGACACTGCAATAAGATGTGGATGGAAGATTCAAATGGGACACTAAATTAAACACTTTTCTTTCACTAGCAGTAAAAATCATATGCAAGCAGCACTTTAACACTGAATGAGGTTCTGCTGGTTCTGCATTGCTATCTGTTCAGCACTTTCTCATGTGTCTGAATGAACACCTTCTATATTTAATTGCCTAATTGCTTGAACTAATAAAATCAGTTTGGATTTCTAAGGCCATGTCTACAATAGTAATTAAATTCAACTGTACCAAAGCACATTCATGCAGACCAGCTATACTGCCAACACCCAAATTCAACCCAAACTGCCCTAAATCACACTTTGCATACTTCCCAGCTAGGAGCTGTCCTTACATCCTTGAATCCACTGCTTTCTCCCAGACATCTACAAGCAAGCCAGCCTCAAAACCAGGAAGTCAAGCACTGCAATTTCAGTCTCCTGTTCATGATTTCTACCTTTCTGCATCTATTTAATCTCCCTCTTTGCCTTCAAGTAGAGACAAGTACTGTGCAGATCAGTTCCTTGAAGGGTCCTCTCTTTGTAAATAAGCACACAGTGCGGTGTGTGCTGTACTGCAGGGCACACTGAAGAAGTGGACGCAGAAAAACACCTAAAGGTCCACACAAAATATCAACTCAAGAAATATCCTGGTATAACACCAAACCGATGAGGCACTTTCAAATGGTTGACCGAGCAATGCAACACAGACTTCCATTAAATCCGACGCTGGTAAGTGCTTATGATCAGGGTGCTTAGGCTTTAACAAAGAAATGGAGTTCTCGCCTGCACCATTCTCAGCCTTCTCGTCTGCGCATATCAAATTAATAATAAGCATAGACGAAAACAACTTATCCCTCTATCACCTCAAACTTTAAAGCCCAACCATGTTCCGGTACATCAGAGAGCAACTTATAAACACATCAGAAGTACCCAGTTCAGTGTCTGACCTGACAGTAATTGGGGCATCACCGCTCCTGTTCGTGTAATTTACTATAGCATTGAAGGACTGGTTAATCCACTGCCAGAAAACCACGGCTGGTGTCGTTCTTGAAAAGAGAAATAATTATTATTTTAAAAATACAGCAATCAACAGCACAGAAAAATGATGGCAATGCAAGAAAAGACAGTGCAAGCAGTAATCATGCAGATTTATTCTTGTTTATCTGAATGAAACAATACAGTCAATGAGCTCCTGTCTTAATAATGAAAGTACAAGCTACTTCTAAGAATAGAATGTAAAAGCATTTTAATTACATAGCAAGGTTCACTTGGGACAAAGGTTTGTTGCAATAACAAAAGCATTATAGGAAACCTCAGGATAAAAACCACACAGAGAAATATGAAAATCTCTAATTTCTAGAACACTTTTCCAGGGTTATTATTCCTTTACAGTCTGATAGTTCTCTTTGGAAGCTCCACAAGTGATTGAGAGGTTGATTTTAGGAGACGGGTTTTATCTTCTCAGTCATCAAAAAGCTAATAAGATGCCATTGTTTTAATAAATCTTAATAAAATTTATAAATTTATAAAATGAATAAAATTAAAACATTCAGCCACATGTAGAACCAGATAAAAAGACACTTAACTCCAAAATGAAGAATTATTTTCATGAAAATATCTGCATGTTTAAGTAGTACAGGTACAACACAGAAATTAATCTGGTTCAGTACAGCATGAACCAGATGGCCAGTATCAAAAGAAAAAAAAAAAAAAGAGCTCCGAGGAATCAAGGAATCCTCATAACCTATGTCAGTGCCGGTATGCAGACGCCTTAGGACAAAAAGGTGCTAACTCGTGAGCTCAGGTGGGGGGCAGTGAAAAAAATATATTCTGTACAAGTTGCAAAGTCCCTATTTAAGAAGCTAATGTGGTCCCTGTTAAACTGCAACTATAATGATATTACAAATGGTGATGCTGGTAAGTAACAAAAGTGACAGTCAATTTGTTTCACAGTGTACGGGCTGTCTTGTGAAGGGATGAATGCTTTTGGTCTCAAACTATTAGTATATCTAAACAAGACAAACACATAAAAAGAAATCTGCTAAGGGCCATTAAATAAAACACCACCTCCACAAGCAGTTGGAGGCTCAGAGAGTATACCAGGGGAAAAGTGTTTCGTATGCAACTTTTTTTCCTGACTTATTATTTCCTGTTTCCTTGCTGCTGCCGTGTAGAGGACGTCAGGCCTGCTCTAAAGTTCAGGCATGACTCACACTGCCTTGCTGCACGCCTCATATGTATAATGAGGAATTTGCTTCTTCCAGTGGCCCACAATAACCAGCACACTGTGACATGCAGTAAGATGGAGGCTACACTGCATCATCCAAGGACTTCTACACAATCCTGTTTAAACTGCTGAGGGTTTGGTCCAAATAAACCAATGTCTTCCAGGCTAATAAACCACCTCATTTTGAATCTAAGCATCTCTACCAATAATGCAAAGAAAAGGTTTATAGCTGCTCTAAGTATTATAGATAATAACAGCACATGCGTAAAAGAATAACAAATTAAGAGGAAGCGGTAATTGTGAATGGGCAGCTGTACCAATGGTTTTATTCATATTCTCAACTGTTTTTCAAACACACAGGTATATATGCACCATCCAAAATGGCTGTGCCTTTCTGGAGTGTGAGTCAAGAATTTGTAAAATCTAAGCATCAAAATGTTGTTATTTCCTCTGAACCTCCCACCAGTTCTTGCTAACAAAGCGTTGTGTCACAAAACCATTTCTAACATGGAGTCTGCTAACAGATGATACCAGCTTCTGCTGTGGACTTCGCTGTATTGGTGATTCAAGAACTATTGAGGAAATGGAAGGATCAAACAGGAGTTGGAGAAACTCGATGACTGATGGACTGAAGCACACTGAGTACTCACTTGGCAGACAGAACATCCTACACACCAGATCTCTAAGGTTAGAAATTCCCAAGTATCTCCTCCTCTTTGTCCTCCACACAACTCTCCTACAAGGATGGGATTTTGGAACATTCAACTTTCCCAGTTTAAGGAAAAGTGGGATGGTGAAGGAGAGGGGCTATCTCACAACTACTTCTAAAGGAAACCACTAATCAGTGTGAGGGAATGCAGAGAGAGAAGAGAAAAGGAAGCAAAATGTTACATTTAAAAATATTTATTATAAATCTTTTAAAATACTCTTTTGACAATAACATTGATTTTCACTTATTTAATTTGTTAGCAAATGTTTTACGTGTTATATTGCCATCACTTACCTATAAAAGGTCATCATACAACCTGTGATAGTCATGTTCATGGGTACCTGAGCTGACATTCGGCCAATCAAGACCATCTTTTCACCAGTGTCTGGGTGAAAGGCTGAATCATAGATATATTTTGCTCTCCACAAGTCATCTTCTGTCAAGCCAGGTGCCACGATACCTTGTCTTGGGACAAGTTAAAAAACAAAACAAGACAACAGCAAAAAGCACAACTGTTACAAAATGCTGCAACCTCAAGTGACAAACGTGGCATAAGAGGATTTTGGGATGTTCATACTAAGTTAACCTAGCCTCATAGTTAGCTTGTAGATCTTTAGCTTTTAAATGGACTGGTGAAATAAAAAGAATCAAAACTCCCAGCAGTGGTTATGGTGGCTGAGTCAATATATCCAGCACCAAATTTCTATTTACTCAAACCTGTACTAGATTTTAGAGCTAAACTGTAGAGCTAAAATCTGTGGAGTCAGTAGCTTGAAACTTTGAAAATTCACTTTGCAAGTATTTAAGAAAGTAGTTGCTCCAAACAATATGACACATAAGAGGAAGTTTTAAACCCTGTTGTCACATTAACTGTTTTCAGAATTAGACACTTCTGCATTTCAGCATACTTAACAGGGGTTCTCAGATGACATCATTTCCCCATTCATGAGCAATTTTGTTTAAAAAAATAAGTGCATCAAGCTCTAAAATAAGAGAGAGTGGTGCAATGAACAGTGTCTTAAGTATTTCCTTTTAAATATGTAACCATGCGCGTATCACTGACATGGACTTTTTTGGGCCTGCAGTAAAAGTGATCAATGCCATACCTGTAATCATGAACAATTTTTCTTGCATTTTCCAGCTGGGCATCAGATAACAAAATATTCCGAGGGTCTGTTACAGTAAAGAAGTGGCTGGCTCGTCCAACAAAAGTGCTTTGATCCCATCGGGGCTCCTTGATATTAATATTTAATGGTATATTTGCTGACATCTTCAAAACCTCTGGGGAAAAAAAAAAACCAAAAAATGGGAAAATTTGCAATTCAGAATTCCTCTGATTTCATGTCTCTATAACCTGCAAGACGAAAAGTCGTTACGCTTACAATAAAAAAAAAATCAGATAAAAACCACTGAACAACTTGCAGAACTGAGCTTTAAAGGGGCAAGTATCCATCCAGAATGCAGATGATGTCAGAGACCGTCATGGGTTTTAATGAGGTTGGTATTGATACAAGTAAAAAAGCAAGAACTTAGTTAAATGTCTACAGAAATGTTTCTGTGCCTGTTTCCCCAAGACATTTACACATTACATCTTTGTAGGAGTACGAGTATTGATAATGAGGTAGAGGTACATCATGTATCTGTACAAACATCTGAGGATGAGGCAAATGCAAAGGAATTATAGAAATTTATTAATAAGTAGCTGTATTAGATAACAATATACTAATCAGAAGTATGCTTTATTTCAATGATTAATTGGTGTTTGCTGAAAATATTGTCTTAAAGGGAAGGAGAAATGAAATATTTCAAGAGATGCCTGAAGAGCTGCTATAAAGTGCAGTGACAGAAGAAATATTTAATAAAATCCAGTTAACTTCTCTGGCATAGCAAAACAAAACAAAAATTAGGAACACAAATCCAACAATTTCTTTTAATAATGTTGTTTCTCTAAGCCCATGTTTTAACAAACCAAAGATTATATAATGCAACAATTTGCCACATTATGAACACATGACCAGATCTCCTAATGATACTTCAAAGACGGTTAAAGAACTACAATGAAGGGCACTGAACTAACATAGTTGTGCATTTATGGAGCCTAAAGCCCAGAAAATTAAAAATTACTTCAGGGTGACTAAGTTTACTTCAACATCTAATGAAAGAAGGACAGTCCCTGCATAGCACAAACTATATGAACTTTTAACTTTCTTAAGAGAAATTTCTGAAACATATTCAATAGCCATTTAAATAAAAAAGCCATCCTCCAAATAATGCTTGTAATTCAAATGGCTGAAGTAAATTGGATGTATAAAAATACCAATGGTATCACATAGCACTTTATCTGTTTTAATAAGAAAAACATCATCATTATGAGGACAACTGATACATACGGTGTAAGCTGCCACTGGAGAGTATTTTCATCTTAACTCAAGAACACCATGAAGATGTCTGAGACATTTTGGTCAATTTTATGAAACTTACATGATGTAAAAAAGAAAAAAAAATCACAAAAAGAAACTAACTAATCATGTAAAGTGTCCCCATCATAAAAAAATATGAATTTCATGGGAAAAAAGAAGAAACTGTTCATGAAATCGAAGAAGCTATTGTCCACCTTTCAAATATAATTATGACGCTTCTCTTCTACCTCAAGTGGAAAAACTCGGAAGCCTTTGGAAAAGTAAACTTCTACAGAAATAAAGGCTAAAGTCTCCCTGTCTATCATGACCAGCCCTAAATCAGCAGCTTTAAGAAACAGGAACGAGGAACAAACTAATAAATATTTAGAAAACACAGAACAACATTTCTAGCAAAAAAAAAAAAAGAGGAAAGAAAGAAAAAAGAAAACAAACAGAATCATCTGTTCTTGAAATGGAGCTACATCAGCTCAGTTGTACAAGTAGGAGATTATAAACCTTTGTAACATCCCTCATCAGAACCATGAAATCAACCTTGTCAGTAGAATAAGGACTAAATAAAAATTGTTCTGCCTTGAACCACTTATCAGCCAGAATTGCTGTTAGAGTGGGAATTATTCAGCGAAAAGACTGTCTTCCCTGTGTTTACCCAGCCTTAGCATTTTTATGCTTATGTAATAGCACAAGCATGACTTTTACTTAGGACTTTTGTGGTTGTCGTGATTATTGTGATTTAATTACGATTAAAGCCTAGTGGCCACATATTATTCCATGGTGTACCATACACGCACTACAGGAAACATTTGATTTTCTGATACATCATCTGCCAGGAAGAACTGCTGATGACATTCAGATTGCTGAAATTCTTCCCAGTGTTACGCACGCTGATCACACCAATAGAAACTGCGTACGCATAAGCACGATGGCACTGCACACCAGACACGGTTGTAAAGCTGTAAGATAAGGTAGCAAGAACGCAGAATAACTGCATTATAAATTAAAATAAGCCATGTTTAAAGAGGATTTGGCAAGTACATTCTACTCAGCATGTGGTAACGAAGAAAGCAAAGTAACCTACTGCTAGTACACCAATCTTTGAGAACCCAGGATGGATTAAATAAATAATAATGAAGCGTTGTCCTTCACAATCACAGCAGGATTAACAGCTGAATGATGAAAATGTCATATCTTAGCTAGCATTGCTAAATAAGTTTGTTAAAAATCTAGTAGAAAAACCTAATTTAGTGCCACTCAATAAAAACATCCTTTCGTACATTTACTGGTAATTATGCAAAGTATCTTTAAGTTAAATAATCGGTTTCTATTAAAAACTCAAGGAGGTTTTTTTCATCAAATGAAAAACCACAAGAAAGCATTTAGGATGTTTATGCATTATTTTTATATTTAGCATGTATTATTTGCAATAGTGGACATTAGTGGAAATAGTGGAATAGTGGAAAAACAAAAGCATTAAATAAGGCTGTTTTCCACCAGACACAAGCTCTTTCTTGAACAAATAATCTCCAATTCTAAAGAACAGATCTTACTATTGAATTTTACACAAGCTAAATCACACAAAAATGATAACTACACAGGTATTTCTGTGTCCTGCTTGCTAAGTTTTCCTGACATTAGGAAAAACTCAGAGTTGTACTGGCAAAGCAGAGCTGTTTGCCTTTGCAGTGGAGACATCAGTTGTGTAAAACCAACCTGTGTTTCTACGGATACTGCTGAATTCTGGATAATCATGAACTGACCGCACAGGCTGCAGGTAGGACACCAGTAGGATTGCTTTTGCTTTTTCCTGATAAACTGTATTAAGAGCTTAAGTGTTCAATTAAACCTTTCAAGACAAGTTTCAAATTCCCTTCTCCAAGTCATCACGTGCAAGGTTGTTTCAAAGACTACCAAATCAATATAAATTCTCAGAGCTTTTATTACAACAATTAACACCTCCCCAGATATTTGACAAAAGCATAAATCATTCTGAATGATTGGATAAAGGAAAATATCCCTGAATATACTGAAATATCCCCATAAAATGATACTGTTAAAAACGTGATCATCTGAAATAACAAGGCCAGGGTTTTCTGTAACTCTCTCCATCCAATGCAGTGCTCTTTCTGTATTAAGATGTGAAACCAGAACAAATAATGAAATAAAACCAGTTTCCACCAACAAAAATTAAGACCTTCTTATGACCAGCACTGACCTTATTGAGAACTGAGCACACAGAGCTGGATTTACCCCTTTCTGTCAAGAGTTAAAAAGCTCTGTTCACCCGGCACTGACACCAACCAGCAGCGCTGAACCCCTGGGTACAACGAAGACTTCTGTAGCGCACTGTCTTCTTTCCCATCAGGTGTATATTTCATGGAATATGAGCTATTTGCTGTGGTAAGTTATTACATAATTTTAATTTAATACATTAAAATGGTATGGTATTGTGAGGTGCAACAGAAGAATATGCCGATTGTATTTGGTGAATGTCATGAATATTTAAAAGCTATTCACTCTACAGTGTTTTACCTGTTAAGGAGGTGATCCACTACTGCATAGAAATAGCTGCCAAATATGTGTTTCAATGATAAAAATGAACATTGATAAATGTATTTAATATTATTAGATCAGACCTACTGAATACACTTTCCTGCTCTTTCACACTACATCATTTTTTCCCCAGTGGCTTTCAGTTTTTCTTTGGTACAAGAAACCCCAAGAAAAATGTACTGTTCCAAAGGCTTATTCATGTATTAAAATTTGCAGTAATTAACTCAAATAAGGAAGCGTAAAGCAAGTATGCAGGAGCATCAGCATTGCTGCTCCAACTTACAGTAAATATAGTCACGATTCCACTACCCTCTTAAAGTTTCACCATCCAGTTAGGGAAGGTCCTAAAGCTTCCCAGGATACTAGAAGGCTAATAAATGTGGTGCAGCAGGGGAAACTAATCTTTTCCCTGTCCCTCCACTCCCATTTTCCTCAGTGTTAAGTTCATTATTGTGTGACAGCTTTTTTTAACGTCTTTACTATATGCTGAGACAGGATTTCCCTACAGTGAAACAATAAATCTTATAAACTTCAAGAAAATAAGATGCTGTACAATATATCATTTACTAAGCTAACCTTGAAGCATGAGGGTATTTGTATCATAATTTTACATAACTCACATTAGACCAGTAAAATCTAACACCACTTCTTTTTGCAATTTAGTCCAAAGACATGTAGAGGTGTTAGCAGCTTTTCAGCACTGTTACGGAGCATCCTTCTTCCCACACACCAGTAAAAGAAACAGACCATGAAATAACATAACTTGGCTCAAGACCGCAGGTAAAGTCAGAAATGAGAGCAGAACCTAGACCTGACTGTGAACCTGTGCTCTGAGTACTGCTGATAAAGCAAGACAGAAGTTATTATTTCACAAAAGTAACGACGAGTGATGGAAAAGCAAGAAGCAGAGAATTCATCCCTCACTTCTAGTTGAATATTCTTGTCCTTTTATTCCACATTCCTGTTTGCTGTAAGTAGTCCCACAGTCACACAACAGTTAAAAACACGACAATGTGGAGACACCTGTAGATTAGTAGAATTATTTTCATGTGATACATTTCTCACCAGGCATGTTGCAGAATGAGCACAAATTGTGGAAATGAAAAAAGACTCAGGACAGATTTGGAGAACAGAGTTCTCATGCAGAGCATCTGAATAGGAGAGGCTCCTTAGGTTTCCTTTCTCTGTCTTAGTACTATACCATAAAAGACACCCTCCCGTGAACAGTGATATATTGTGAAAAAACAAACCATTTTCTGGTCTAAAATGGTAACTGCTGGTTTTGCAAAGCAGTACACTATGAAAGCAGGGTGAACTCATTTATTCAAAAATTCTTTTCCACAAAAAAAAAAAAAAGAAAAATATCTGTACATTAGGGCTGGTAAGTTGTTCTATGAATGCTTCCCTATTGGTATGTTATTTGTTGGAAAGTCCAAGTTTCAATATTTTTATAATTAAAATATCAGTTTCATTAAGAAAGATTAAAAACTACTTAGGATAGCTTATGTTAATCTGTTTAAAGCTGTCTAATGAATGCTTAATACAGCAATCCATAAATAGAAGCTCTATTCTTTCTTTTCACTGTGATTAGCATATATACTACTGGGTTGTGTGTGAATTGTTTCTATATACTTATGATACCTCTTGTCCACAAAACCAAGTCCTTTAGTAATAAGAAATCTAAACAATAAGGATCTGCCTTCACTGCAGATGGTTCATGGTTCAATTTAGTATTGTTCCACTCCATTTCATTTAGCCTACCCCAGCGAACGTGGATCTACAGAAAACAGAAGACTTACCACTTCCACGTCCTATCTTTATCCCCTCCCCACCTGGTCTACTCTGTGTCCACTCTGGTGCTCCTTGAACCATATAACTTACTACCCTAGAAGAAAACTAATGCAGCAGAAAGAAGAGAGGCCAGCTCCGTCTCCTGGATTAGTATGTTGAACTGGCACAGTAGAAGGTCTGAGCACAAAAGGTCTGCACTCCCACGCTCCTTCAACAGACTAATCAGTGATCACCTTGGGTTACCATTTCGGTCAAGTTCAGGATCTGCAGATGCAGGAGGAGCCAGGCGTAATGCAAATCTTGAATCGGCAGGGAAGACAATGAACGAGAAACATAAAGCATAGATAATTTTGAATGTTTCAGCTTGCCAGAGTCAAGAGAGTGAAAGTTGACATTACAGACCAAGAAAATGGGTGCAAGAGAGCCCTAACTTGCTGTAAACGGGAAAAACTCCCAGTCCTTGTGTGCCTACATAACAAAAAAAAAAAAGGTATGATGGTAGAAAGGCCTAACATGATTGAGGAAGTAGGGGTAAGAGACTAGCCAGGGCGGACGTAAGACATGCTAGCAGGGTAAAAGCACCCCAAAGACAACATACAACCACTCTGGTTGCCAGCACAAAGTAGAACTTCTGTTTCCACTGCTGTTACCCATGCTAGCCAGACTAAGCTAGCAGAAACATGTCAGCACATACTTTGGTCTCTCTTTCTCTTTGTAAATCTACCAAAAAAGGGTTAGTGCTGCAGCAGCAAAAAAGCAACCTAGCAGGAAAATGGAAAACATACCTTAATGGAGGACCTTTGGCATGTGCTGCAACAAAAGATCATGCTTGAAATCACTGGGTCTGTTTAGAAAGATAGCTACAGAAAACACTGACTTCAATATTACTAATGTTAATAAAGATAAAGGATAGTATATAGCCTCCAATCCTGCATAGGATGGAGGGCAGGGGGGCGCAACAGATGTCCACCCTGCAAAAGATTAGATCTCATGCAAAAAGGGATTAAAACTTTAGGTGACAGCTATTTAAGTACACAAAAACATTTTCTTCTAAATGATGCGATTGACATAATTGACTTGCACTTTAAGAATATACGTAGGAACAATGCTGTTCTAGATAAGTTTAAAATAAAAAACCATAAAGACTCTGGGCAGGGAGAGACCACCAGTGCCCACAGAGAAGGAACAGATGTCACACATACAAGGGAGTGTAAAAAGTTCAGACACTGGAATAATACCAATTGGAGACACATAAAACTTGCAGCGAAGTAGAAAAGGTCACTGAGTTTGCCGGTCTCGGGAATCTGAGTCATAGATCTGTTACAATGGTGCCTGTCTAAGAGAACCAGTGAATTTCTGTCTTGAAAAATTACAAGTCTTCCAGCAAAATATTTTTAGAATAAAAGCCCCACCTCTTGTATTAAACAGACTGTATGATGCTATTCATGACTTATCAGCCCCTGTTAGTAAATGCTGAAAAGGGAAATAAACCCTATAAAGCAAAAACACAAGCCAATAAAATGCCTATGCAGTTCGAATGGATCCTCTTATAAAACAAAACATCCAACTATAAAGTAAAAATGGTGACTATGCACAAAAATGGTTTCATCAATATATTATCCAACCGCCATGCAGTCATCATCATAAACGGTATGGCTTTTTTAAAATTTTATTTTCTGCTTAAACTGAGAATATAAAACTACAAGAAATAGGTACAACACCCTCAATTTAAGTTGCTGCAGCAGTATTTTACCAACCCGTCACCTTAATTTTCACATACAATTTTAGAGGGGTGCTGCTGTTTGCATAATCCATTCAAATACTCAATAACAAAAGTACTGTAATAAAACTATTTAAGATTTGTTATTTTAACTACAATGCTTTGTCAAGGATGTAACTCCACCACCTTCAGTGATGTAATTCTCCATATACATTAAGTGTGCCCAAGATTTAAGTTCTCATTATCCATATATCCATAATAAAATTGTGTAAAGAAAAAACAAAGGACATTTGGGTTAAATCAAATTAAAATAAATCCACCTGAACCCTGAGATAAGTAGAAAGTTTGCAAAGGGACTGGAAAGTAACTGCACAAATCCTCTAGAACAAAGATAAAAATGTTTGCTTTGTTATAGTAAACTAATGAAGGCAAACTTCAACAACTACCTAACACTTAACTGCTTATATATAAGCATCTGAATTTGTTGTTCCCACACCTGTTGCTATTCACTAAGTACCAACAGAGGGGAGACCACCTGTGAAACAGGACACAACTTTGAATCAACAGGGCCTTAACTTTTAAGGTGGAAATCTAAGCAGCAAAATTACCCAATCTGATCTTGAAACAACTCTCTTTCTCAAATAACCCCATTAACAGAGGATTTGGGAAACAACATTAATTTTACAAACACATAAGTTACTGTAATAATCCATACTGAAATGTCACTTTGAGGTCATGTTCACAGGGGAGGATCAGCAGTACTGGAAAGGATAAAAGACAACATCACAACGCAAACAGTTAACATCTATCATGGAAAATATGCAGTAAGGAAGGAAATAATGCATATTTTCTGTGTTTTAAACAACAGATCAATTAGAAAAATATTTAATAGAACCACTTGTACGTGCATACCCCGAAGCCGGTAATAGTCCACACTAGTAAATTAAACCAGTAATAAAGAATGGACTATGCTCTCTCGCACATTCACATTATTAAACACTTTCAGTTTCAAAACTGGGGCGGCTGTATCCAAACTGCCCATGGAGAACGGCAGCTAAATCCTCCCTTGGGCTGCCGGATTGTCTGGGTTAGCGTCAGCTGTCCTGGGCAAAACTGCTCCGCGCTGAGCTCCAGCAAGTTAACAATACGGGGGACCATGTTCCCGTGACCAAGAACATTTTTTGGCACTGTTTAGCTCCCCAGCACTGACACAGAGGTTTGACTATCCATGTGTTTCACACTGCGGCTATGTACCAAGGCATATTTTCCAAATCATAACTGCTATCATGTGTTTATAAAGTTTTTCATAAACATATGACTGTCAAGCTAAAGAAATGGCCACGGCTTGCCATGTACTTGGCACCTAAAGTTGAGCTGAAGACATGGTTCTGTAGGCTGGAGGCAATTAGATGTGCTGATACAGATGGCAGATCAGAGAGGACACCGCTGTGTGAGACTGCACTTCCCAAGTGCTTTAAAGCTAATTTCACTGCCAGCCTCTCCTCTACCACTCTCTCTCCAAATATCCCTGCTGCTGCCTTCTCATCTCTCTCCAATGCTCTCCCAACCCTAGTAATCAGAAAATAAAAACAAACTAAAAAGCACAGTGGAACTCACTGTGGCTAAAACTGGCTAAAACCAGGTCTTTGTTTATATGAAGAGAAACTCTAAACTCCATATTTTTAATAACTTTCTACAAAAATCCTTATTTTAAATCAATAATTCTTTGACTATCTTTTTCATCTTGTACTTCAAATCAGAAAGCGACACTGGACTGAGCCAGAAGCCCCAGTACCAAACATGCCCAAATCTCTTGCCCTCTCTGATCAGATGGAATCATCTGCCAGTTTACGATCTAATAATGTTTAATACTAACATTAACTGGAGGGAAAAAGAGGGCTTAGGAATAAGGTTGGTTTTTTTTTAAGAAAGGCCACTCTCAATTACATAAAACAGCACAAAGTCTGATCAACAGTTTTAGTACAAAGGCTGCGTTTAGATTTGCCACAGAACCAGCGATAGCAGAAGACTTTAAACCTCGTTTAAAGGTTAACAACAGCAGTTGCAGCAATTCTACAAAATGCAGATTCAGGAGTTGTCAGGAGTTCAACTCTCTGCTGTTCCTTTTCAAAGTTCACATTTTAAACATCACATTGAAGGTCATATAACCACTTTTCAAATCAAAGCAATAGCCAAAAGAGTAGCAATGACTATTTAATTTATTTCAGACAGTAACATACCACTCAATTTTGAATGATGAAAAGTAGCTTTGCTACCTTCCTTGGAACCATTTGTATTGTCTTATGTTACTGACACCTTGTATTTTAACCCAAGTCTTGAAAAAATCCACTCCACTATTAAAAAACTTTGTCAGGTATGTGATTAATTTTTCCAGTATCTAAGCTAAAATTGGGCATAGAGACACACAAAAAGAAATTTCTTGATGGTATAACTGTGAATCCAATTCTCCATATCCGATCTAAATACACATTTTTAAAGATATAGTCACTGTTATGAGTCAAGAAGCATCCCTAATGGCAAAATATCCATTCCTTGAGAGATGCGGACAGCTTAGCCTGCCAGGAGTGCGATATTGTCAGAAAAAATACTTGGGAGAGAAACTTGCCTGAGGAACTACCCCAGAAGTGGGCTTTCCTCAACAGGCAGAAAAGCCTGAATTCTCTTGAGTGAGGATCCTTCCGCAAACATCCTTAGAGTGGGTACTGGATAGGGTACCGCTTCACTCTGTATACAGAATTTTCTGTTGTTGTTTTGCTTTTATGGGGGCTGGAGTCCAGACAATAGCCGCCTGCACCTTCCCCTAGAGAAGTGGACTCTATTAATGAGAGTGGCCTTTCACCTCTCTTGCATGCAATTTCAGGAAGTCAGCAAAAACTAAGCTGGGGGAGGGAGAAGTCTAAGGACAAGTCTACGTCCAAAAGCAGTGCAGATATAATTGTGATGATGAACATTGAGACATCTCACTTCTTGGTGCCTGACTCCCAGACTGCAACCTGCAACCCTCTGTCACAAAGCATGGGACGCGCTGGGTGCTTTAGCTTCAAAGAGAATTCAAACCAGCCTGCGTACAGGAGGGCACGTGAGTAAACTAGCCAACACAAACGCTGAAAGAAAGGTGTAACTTGTACAGCGTCTTTTACCAGGACTTAGACCCCTAACTTCAGGTGATGTAAAGATGCTCAGGCCAGATCATGATTCACAAAATCTGCTAGAGGTAACTAACAATTCCTTTTTTGAAAAATGAGAGTGAGGCTTTTCCCTGAAAACCCAGTGAAAATAAAAGGTAACAGCAGTACCTCTTTCTTACCAGAATCCTATAGAATAGAAATAGTTCAAAAGTTAGAGGCAGGTGCTGCTGAAAATGTTTCATGTGCAGATTCACTGGGAGAGAGAAAAAAAAAAAGACTTGACACACTTCGGCCCCTAGGTCTCCATTCTTCAAAGCAGTCCCCTAACAGCCTGATGTCCAGCTGCCAATGCCCTGTTTTGGGAAACGAGACGTGGATTAGAAAATCTTTAGGTTGAGAAAAGTACCTGCTGCTATAAAATGGGGAGAGAAACAGCTTCTCTTCTTCCTCTGACATGTTTATAAACCAAAGCGCCCCTGGCGCCTTGTTTGTTTTTGCAGAGCTGAGCTCTTTTGAAGTGTTTCCCATGCTGCTTTGATAGAGAAATATTTAGGGATCCGTTAGGCCTCTTTATTCCTCCAATAACACATTAGCCCTTTTGGGGGCTCCTATGCCTGAACAAACTCAGATTTTTCCTTTCCAGGAGCAAGGCCCACCACAACAGCTGCTATGTTGGCTTAGGAGAACAGACAGGAAATTAACTACCTTCTGATTAGTAAAAGGTGACCTATTCTACTTTAAAAGTAATACACATTGGCAAAGCAACAGCGGAAAGGCAAACACAGCTACTACCCATATTTTAATTCCTCTGGCAAAGAAAAGAACACAATGCGTTCTCCAGGGATGTCAACCATGCCAGTATAATTAGTTCAAATGAGAACCACTAATAGATTTTTAGGGAAAGAAAGCGTTTTTGTGTTATGGCAAAAGAGCACATATCAGAGTTCTGGGGGTCATTAAGCAATGGTATTCCTCTATTTGCACTACGTTTGCAACCACAGTTTGAAAGAAGCAGCACTGCTGATGACTGGGAGGAGTATGATGCAACGTACTTACACCAAATGTTAACAAAGTCCCTTGCCAAGTTTTCCTTCCCCAAAGCAGCTTCTACCAGTAAATATCTACCCAAATCACAAGGCAAAAAAATCTTTGCACTATGATTTTTCCTACTGCAATCATAAAAACAAGTTGAATGCTGGAGAAGGCAAATCATGGCAACACTACAAGATACTTTTTTTTTTTTTTGCTTATAAATGTACGTCCCGCTTTGTAGCCTAGCAACAAAAGCAGCAGTCTGTGTTAAATGGATAGAGCCTGCTGCTGGGGCTCTCTCCTCAAAACAGCAGCCATCTTTGGCGTGTAACTTGACGAGAGATTTCATCATTCTGCATTAAAGCTACCTCCAGATGTAGAGGTTGCTGCAGCCAGCTCAGCTTCTCCCATCGCATGAGGTGTATTGCAGAGACACGTCACACGTTCACCTCATCTCTTCCTTAAGAAAAATAAAGCTTCTTTGCTAGAAAGGGTTAGTGCAAGCTCTTATTTCAGTCCCGATTTTTGCAAGCTTGTCTCTGCTCCTCATTTTTGGCCTCCTCCATAAACTGAAGCAGGATTACCTGGCTCTACCCAGGCATGTTCATGGCCCTCTTCTGTAGTTTTTCACTGTTTCATATATCCTTTTCTGACAGGACCCATACAGGTAATTTTTCAATTACACATTGGTATAAAGCCAGTCTTCACTCCCCCCTCCCTCCCCCCACTCTCCCAACACCCATTATAATCACACTAAATTATTTATAATTCAATAAATTAAAAAAAATAATCAATACTCATAATTAAAATCTCTGGCTACCAGGTGTCTGACCTCCACGTTATCCGGCGTGTTCCTCCCCTGGAAAAGACTGTCCCCCAGCAGGGACGCTTGTTTCCTGCAGGCCCGGGATCCGTGTCGCTGTCACACACCGCCCTGCGACAGACAGCCCACGCTCAGGGGACGAGTGGTGGCCAGGGGGACATTTTGGGAGCGGGTGGGGAAGCAGGGAGCTGCGATGTGTGATTTTGGAAGGTGGGAAGGAGGGGGGGGTGGCAGCCCTCAGCCAGCGGTCTGGCACTGCGGGTGTCCAGGCAGCACCTCCCTGGGAAGGGGGGGTGGGGGCCCGCTGGGACACCGGCTCTGCTCCGACAGAAGGGATGGGGTGACATGCGGGGCTGGGACCCTGTGGAGGAGATGAGGTGACACATGGGCCTGGGCCCCTATGGAGGGGGCAGGGGTGACATGCAGATCTGGGCCCCTGCAGCGGGGATGGGTTGACACACAGAGCTGGGCCCCTGTGGAGGGGACGGGGTGACACACGGGGCTGGGCCCCTCTGGAGGGGACGGGGTGACAAGCGGATCATGGCCCCTGCAGGGCTAACAGAGGTGACAGACGGGTCCGGGCCCCTGTGGAGGGGACGAGGGTGACACGCAGGGCTGGGCCCGTGGGGGACGGACAGGGGTGACACATGGGTTGGGCCCCCGCGGAGGGCACCGGGGTGGCAGATGGGGCTGGGCCCCCTTGTGAAGGAGACCGGGGTGACACGCGGGGCCGGGCCCTTGCAGAGGGCACCGGAGTGGCGCTGGGGGTGACCGGCGCTGGGGGTGACCGGCGCTGGCTCCCCCGCCCGCTCCCCAGCCCGCGGCACGGCCCAGCCCCGGGGAGACGCCCCGGCCCCGGTCCCGGCCTCGCTACTCACCGCGGCCGCCGCGCTGCCGGCTCCACGCCGCCCCTCGCCCCGCCGCCCGGAAGAGGCTCACTGGGCACCGCGGGTGAGGGGCCTGGGGAGGNGGGGGGGGGGGGGGGGGGGTGTCGGTCAGCCGAGGAAGAGTGGCGACTGCAGCAGCGGAGGCGGTGGCCCAAAGGCGGCCTGGGCAGCCAGGAGGGGTTTCTACTTGCTTTCACCTTTTCCGCGCTCCCGCTTTCGTGCGTATCGCTGAAAACAACCGGAAAACAAATGTGAAAGAAACGCGGATCCTGGATTTTGTTGGAAGGCTGAGAATGAATCCAGAGCGTTTCTTTCCTTTTCGTTATTATGGCAAACCTGCATTTTATTGCATCCAACAGCTTCTCTGTTTGGGATTAGATGTGCGATCATTTGAGATTTAATAAAAATGCTAGGGACACTCGATTACACTGTTCCCACTCTTTCTCCAGCCCAGCTTCCCCATGAACATGGTGACAGGCGCACAAACTGCATCCCTAACACGCATTTGGAGAACCGGCACATTAATGTTTTAGCCTGGTGGTGTTACAAGTCAGCAACACACGAGCTGGTCTTACCCCATAACTGATGCTGAGTCTTCTGGGAACAGGGGGAAACACGTGCAGACACAGCTGTACTGCATCCCATGGGCATCCTGCAAACAGGGCTAGCTTACCTCTTTAGGGGACCGGAAAAATGTGCCAACACACAGAGGCTGATTGCAACCACCCTCTATAACCCAGCTCAGCCCCTCAAAGGTCTACTCCTAAAATTCCCTTTGTAGCGACGTTGCTCTGCCCACAGGTCTCATCCCCGGAGGGGTGGAAGCTGCGCGCGCAGAGCAATCCTACTTTGAAACTCTTTGAATACGGGGCTGGCAGGCTCTGACCTCCCTCTCACTGCTTGTTGCAGGATGCTAAATGGGAATTTTATATTAAAAAACCAGAACACGCCCCAGGTGTTAAGTGTTTGTGGAAATACACTTACTGGTGAAATCTTTGCTGTTAAAACTCAACTTCTGTGAAAAATTGGATTTTTTTAAAAATAAAAATACAATTGTGTAGGCTGGAGTTTGTTTTAAGCTTTTAACTAGCCTACTTATGATTTTCCATGAAAAGTTAAGATTCAACTTTTGTTCTGACACAGACACATTAAATCTCAGATGTCCAGCTATGTGTTTTCCCTGTGGCTCCACAACTTAGGTCTCATAGACATATATACACACACATATATATATATGACAGTTGCAGGTGCAAATATACCAGGCAAGATTCCATCGTGAAAGAGTAAAAACTGGCACTGATACCCTTGAACTGCACTTTTCTTGCACAATAAAATTTGTTCACAATTTATCTACTTTCCTGCTAGTGTCTTTAGTTCTTTTTAATCTTGTCAGGCAGATCCCAGTCTCCATGACCACGGACAGATCCAACACTGAATACATCTTTGATGGTATTCGGCCCTCACAATTGTTGCTAAAAGCATTGCAATGACTGAGCAGGAAAGACATCTCGTTCAGAACGTGGAGACAGCTGGATGCCGTGCATAGAAATAAATTAGTTGTCGGTGGGTATAACTGGTACTGTGGTATATGGTTTACATTCTGAGGACTGATGTCTTTTGCCTCTAATAATTTTCTTATATACCAAAGACACTAATTTGTTAATCTGCTTTAAAACCACATGTGGTCTTTTCTGCATATCACAACAGAAACTCAGCTTGCAGACTCTTTAATATAAATACCTAAATTCTTTCTCTGAGTCACTACATGGAAAGCTACATTCATTCCTTGAGTTAATCATTTGCTCTATACTCAGCGCAGATGGTTTTGAACAGCTCCGTAACTTCTCTTTCACTAGACTGGTCATTTCTCCCATTGCTGGGAAACAAATCTGATTTTTTGCCATGAATCATGAAAAGTCTTGAGATGGCTCTGACCAATCAACAACAATTGCTTATGAGCCACAGAACTGGAAGGCAAATGGGTGAATATGGGTATTCACAAGGAATACCTAATCTCTGGCTACATGTTTCTTCACCTGCACTAATTTTGACACTAAAGAGTTTTTACCTGGATTAAAAAATGCAGAATCCAGGAGGATGTGCCATCTCCCAGATCCAGATGTGTGTTTTTGCCTGATCCTGCTTCCGTTCTGAGGTGAGACCTGGAGTACCGATCCCGTGGGTGCCCTCCACGGGCAGGAAGGTCGGGAGGGTGGGCTGGAGGGGCTGCTCTGGTCTCCAGCCAGTTCTCTTGCCTTGGAGGGTCAGGAGGGACAGACCCCAGAACGTGGGTTTGAGCATATTGATCTGCAGCTGAATATTGTGGATTTGTTCTCCAAAAGTCCTGGTCCCCCCAAAAAACTCCCTCTCAGACAGTCCCATGCGATCAATCTGTGTAACTTAACTTGGTCAGTGTCTCATTTGTAAGCTCAAGCGTGTGTTTTCTTACAGTTTCATGCAGAGTGCAGCATCTTGCTGGTTAAATTATAGTGCAAGTACTAATGGTGCATGCAGAAAACATGCCTATTCGTCAAGTAAGCCCTACCTTAGCTCCTGTTGAAGCATTCCTCTCAGTTGCCTTATTTCCTGAGGAATACATGGACAAGACCCTTGCAAACCTCCAGATGTACATTCAGTCCTTTGCGCTTGTTGAACTAGGGATGAATTTAAACACCTGCACGTTTTTACCTGAAAGAATTCCTGGACTGTTACCGAGCAAAGTCTTCCCTACGCTCACCAGAACAGAAGGATTTCTGTTCCTCTACAATTACTGCCTCATCTAAGAAATGAGCTTTACTGTATTTGCTTTCCCCAAGCTTTCCTGTATTCATAATATTTACATTGGACATTTATGTTTTTTACCATTTCAAATTGGCACTGGGAATCAACTGAGGAAAACGAAGAGCTGCTGCACAGTGCATTTATTAACATAAATGTCCAGCAAGTGGCAGTGCAGGACCAGGTTTTCTGCAACCCTGGCTCACAAACTGTGCGGTCAAAGAGAGTAAAGGCAAGCATGGGATGTGTCCAGACTTTTCTGCTCCATGAAAAAAAGTAGTTGTAGAGCAAGTGGGAAACGATGTGTGGTGATGGCAATGAAGGCACAGTGCAAGGAACTGGGGAATACACCAGCTGCTGGCTCTGGAACTGGCCCTGGCACTGAGCTGGCTGTTATCAGGGGTTTGCCAGAAGAAACGAGCAACATTTCTGGGAACTATTCATTAGCACTCACTGGATGGGAGGTGCCTGTGAAGGCTTTGTGCTGGGTTTTGCTTTCAGGAGCAGAATACTGGGCGAGGTGAACCATGTATATACAGCACTTCCTATGGCCTACTGACTTACTGTACATTAATTTTACATAGAAAATCCAAACCCCAGACTGGAAAGGACATCAGTACAGTCTGAGGAGTGCCCATAAGCTCAAAGATTGTTTCTGTAAATGAGCTAGGGATTTCTGTGAGTCTGTGTGAGTACATCAAAAACCACCACTCTGTTTTCCCAGTCTCACCTGATAATGAATAAACTATTATCTAAGAAAAATTGGTCAAACAGACAAGTAACACTACACTTTTTGGCAATATAAATTGTAACGAAACCCTTATATAAGATGATAGAGGATTACTTAAGCAATCAGTTAAAGGTTTTTTCTCCTCCTGGAATATTTGAACCCAATTTTGGGTTACTCATGCTATAGTGTGCCAAGCTAAATGGATGCATACCCAGTTTTCCTATTAATCTAGATGAAAACATGCATAGGTATATCAGATAAGACTGGAAAGGAATGAACACGGAAAGTCAATCTGCATTTTGAAGGGACATAAAGCTGCATTTAAAAGGATAAACCAGCCTTTCAACAGGATTAGGAAGCCATTTCCTCTATGATGTGGCTATTTTATAAATGTCTCTTGTGGGATCATTCATGCCCTGAAGCATCTGTGCCATCCGCTGTTGGCAACAAGACACTTGACGAGGCAAACTGATCTGGGATGGCAATATGCAGCTATGGATGTAGCGTGGGCTGAGAGGAGGTGTAGCACCATCCCATAGGGCACAGGGAACAGCCACAGGATCTCACAACTACTTCAACCAGGTCTGACAAATTTTTTTCATCATCCTCTAAGGGATACCACCTCTTGAGTCTTTCCAATGGCTTTTGAAAACAGCAATTAAAAATATGCACTCTCAAATGTTTATTCTGGCAATAATGTAGGATGGCACTCGATAACCTCTGGCAGCACGCAGAAGCCAAAGACGATACACACAAGAGCACGCCATAACAACGTGGGAAGGCATGCAGCAATACGAGCAAACAAGTGAGAACCACACGTGGCAGTACAACAGATGACAAAACAAGACACCACAGGACAACTTGGAATAGCAGAACATGCCACAACACTAGATAGCGTGCAACAGCAAGAACAGCGCAGAACAACACTTGACACCATGCCACGGCGTGATAGATATACCTGGAAAGCCGATAGAAATGCCTGGGGAGCAATGAGAAATTTGTAGCAGCAGGAAATTCCTAGAAAGATATGGAAAAGGTCTAGAAGGCCATGAGAAATTCTTGGAAAATTACAGGAAACTTCCGGAAAATTATGGGAAATTCTTAGAAAGCAGAACTGAATTCCTAGAAAGCTGTAGGGGGACTCAGAGAAAGCAAAATGTGAATTCCAAGAAAGTTGGCTAGAGATTCCTAGAAAGCTGGAGGGAATTTCTTATGAAGCAAGGAGGAAATGCTCTAAAGCAATGGAGGAATCCTGGAAAGAAATGCACAGTTCCTAGAAGGCTGTGGGAAATTCTTAAAGAGCAGAAGGGAACTGCTGGAAACCAGAAGGGAATTCCTATAAATACTGCACAATTACTAGAAAGTATCAGGGAAATTTATAGAAAAGCATTAGGGATTTCTTGAAAGCAGTTGGAAATTCCTACAAAGCAAATGTAAATTCCTAGTAAGGTGAAAGAAATTCTTGGGAAGCAATGGGAAAGTTTCCTAGAAAGCAACATGAAATTCCCTGAAAGCTGGGTGGAAATTCCTAGGTAGCTGGAGGGGACACTCCCAGAGATCACTAGGAGAATCCTAGAAAGGCATGTGAAATTCCTAAAAAGATGTAAAAAAGTGCAAGAAAGCAATGGAAAAATCCTGGCTGCGCTGTACATCCTGTAGCTCCTAAAGACCTGGGGGAAGTTCTTAGGAAGTAATGCTGAGAAAAGCACAGGAGAAAATCCACCTCTGTAAAGAGTGGGGGAAAAAGTGAAGCCAGAAAGTAGATAGGATCAGAGCCCATATCCTTCCCTAAACGTAACTTGTACCTAGAAGACATCCCTAATTTGAACTTCTCCTAGATGGAGAGGACCAGTCCAGCCTGAAGGCCTGCGTTGGTGGAGCTGAGCATCCCGGGAAGAGAGCTGGGGGAACTTTCTGACTTGGGAGGCCCCTGACCTTGAGACAGATTTTGACAAACGATGAAACTCAGGGAACAATTCCAGCCTGGGAAAGTACTGTCTGTTAGAGACTGTCACAGCAACAACTCTTCACAACACAGGGCAGGGAAAAGCCAAGGGCATCGAGGCAGGCTGCAAAGAGCGCGATGTTGCTTGTGCTGCTGGGATGAAACGGTCCTGCCTGATGTGGTGGGACAGGCACAGAGCCTGGAACAGGAAAACAGATCCAGATGAGCTAGGGTGAAAGTGAATTTGGGATTATATAATAGTTTGGGGTAATCCAGTTTGATTACTGGGTTTTTCAAAAGTTCAACTGAAAGTTATGGCAGGAGGAGAGAAGCAGCCCAAAGTTTAGACCTTGGTGTGGATTCTTGTTTGGAATATCATTTTAGTGTTTTATTTAACTTGGTGGAACATTTCTCACTGCCATCAAACCCAGACTGTGTGATTTGGCAAGGACTTGGACAACCAGCATCTTACCTCCAAGAACAATTTAATCCCAGAACCTGAAGGTGGGACCCTGGGTTGGTCCAGCTGCAACATCGCATTGGCAGGAGAGCTGCAGAGGGGAAAATGCTGCCGGAGACAGCAAAGCTCCAGGACTGGGACATTTGGAGTCGTCTGGTCATCACTGGACTGCTGGTTGACCCTGCCTACCGCAGCTGGACCTGCTGTGCTCCTGCGTGGGAACCGCAGGGCTGCCCACCTTGCAGAGCGCCCTGGATGGGTGTTCCTGGCAGAGCTGCCTGCTCCTGCCGCTCCCTGGGGCACAGATGCAAAGTACTTCTGTCGGTCTTCACTACGAGCAAGAAGTGATGCCCTGTGCAGTATCAGCTTCTATTTTTTGGTAAGCATTAGCTTAATTATCTTTAATTCAAGGATTTGCGGCCTGCCGATGGAAGGGCTGTGAAGCTTGGCCATACTGCATGTGCAATAACGCAGACTTAAAAATAATCTGCCGTAGTGCAAACTATTGCTCGCTTGCTCCACTAACCTTTAGAGGCAACGGGCTCTGGAAGGTACCACGCACACTCTTCATCGTCAACACGTTCTGCACCAGAAAGCCACAAAAATCTGCTGGTATAAATTAAACAGTTCTTCTCCATCCATCAGTCAGGGACTGGGCTGGAATATGGGGAAGGATCCATTTTATGCTGGCACGCAGCGCTGGAGTAAATCTGTAACACCAGCTTAGGAGGCGAGAGTGCCACCTACCAAGCCATCTGCTAAGAAAATCGTATTATCTGCAGCCTCATCCACTGTTGCTAGAAATCACTGTAGCGCTCATCTGTGAAGAGTTTTGCTGCTAATATATCTATTTGTATTCTTTTTATCCATCCACTCAGAATTAATTATTTCTCAGATTAATTTCATTCTAATGAATCATGCTGTATCACTGGCTTTATTTCATTTCTAAGATACTAATTAATATGTCAAAGCCATCTTTAACATTAAAAGTGCTGTCATTTTTCCTGTGACTTTTCTTTTGATTCATATATTCAACTTCAGTTTTTCTGAGGCCCTAAAATGTCTGTCCAGTGTGGAGTGAAAGAAAAAATGCAAGTTATACAGTATTTTAAAAAAATTATGCATATGCAAATGAAGCATAAATTGGGAGGCAATGGCCCAGTCTGTATTTTTGTGTTGATATATTAGTTTATGTGCTATTTCACATAGTAGGTCCTCAGCAATCAGCTGTGTAGGGTTTTTATATGTATGGATTAGAATATAAAATTCAGCAGTACATCAAGTGTCTACATTTGTCAGTGAAATGATCAGAAATTTTGAGATATTTTGTATCTATTGGTTTAGTTTAGGTCTCAAAGAAGGGGTCTTGTTGGTTTGCTGTGGATTTCCTGGCACTGTTCTGCCGTGCCGCAGGGACGAGGCAGTTGGAGGAAGCATTTTTCTTCCCTTTGAGCTCTCCTCTCCTCTCAGCTATAATTTATTCTCATCATCCTCTGCAGTTTGGCTCTCTACCCACTCTGGAGGGAAGTGTTGGCAGGGCAGTAATCCCCCTCCTACCCCGAATCTGCAGCAGATGGAAATCCCAGAAAGAGAAGGGGGGAAATTTCAGGCTTCCCTGCTTGAGCCATCTCCAGGGTGATTTAAGATCCCATAATGGGCTTTGGTTTGACGGAGCGGGTTGAGCTGCGAGAGGAAGGGTCACTCCACGTGTTCATTGTGGAAAACTTGTCTTTCTCTGGACCTGTGGGAGTGAGTGGGTGGAACTGGAAAAACCCCATAAAAAGTCACTGCATAAACTCTGCTGATTAAATAACACAGTTATTGGCAGCATCGTACCAAGCTTAAATTACCCATGGCTCCTGCGTGGCAGGAGGCTGGGGACTGTTTAGCTGACAGCTCCTGCTCGGATCCCCGGCTACAGGTTTGGTATTCCTCTTTCTTTCCTGTCTTCCACTTCTTGCCAAAAAGAGCTATTTTGTTGTAAAATCTGGGAGGTTACAGCTGAAACCAACCAGTTTTGCCCTGGATTCGCACTGTGAATGTAGAGAGGGATTACTGGTGAGGGAAGGAAAGGGGAACAGAGCCTGAAAGGGCTCTGAGCAGGAGAGCTGGAGTGAGGACCGGGGGGAACACTGCTCCTTTCTCTTTGCAAACAACCCGATGATGGTTCCCACCACTCCTAAAGCTTGTGCATGCACAGCCCTGCAGAGATTATTTTTTTTGGAGAGTTTGCTGCCTGATCTGCCACGGAGCAGAAGTCCTTTCTGCAGGTTTCCTTCACTGCGGCGCAGGGGTGGAGGTGGGCTCTCCCGGCTGGCACCGGGGCTGCGCTCCCACAGCCGAGCGTCAGTTCATCGGGAGGGGAGATGCTGGAGGAGCAGCAGTGCCTGGTCCTGCCTGGTGAGCACCCCGCAGCCAGAGCATGAGCTCCAGATCCCAGGAACCAGTAGCACTGCCCATCAAATCCTCCCCATTTATACCCTCCTTGCATTACCCTCTGTGTCCAGCTCTGCCGCTCCCTGCATTAGCTGCCTCGAAAAATTAATTTAAATTCAGGCTTTCATAAATGGTGTTTCTGTTTGGGGTTTTTTCATTTTCCTTTTCCCTGACAGTGTCCAGACTTCTGCACATACTTCACTGGTGACCTGATACCCCGGGATGTTTTGTGCACCAGTTGCCATTGGAAATCGTGCACAGAAACATGTTTTTTGAGATCAGTTCTACTGAATCACCCAGACTCTAAGGTCCAACTGCAGATGGACATGCGTATAATCCACAGTCAAAGAAAAAAGCGCCCACACTCAATCCTGAACATTTAGGCCTCTTGTCATCAGTGTTTGGGGACTAGAAATAATTTCTCTCACTGATGCTTTCTCCCTGCTGGTGAATCTTTATCATTCAAGAATGAGCTTGAGATCCTTGGNTTAGCAGCAATGTAATAGTTTTTTCTGCTGCTACTCTTTGCTCTGTGCTTTTGTACTCGCTACTGTGGTTTTCCCTGTGGAATGCCCTACATGATAATATCAATTTAACCAGTGTGCTTCACTGGTCTTTAAGAGAGTTCATAGCTGTTGTTCGATTTCCAGGAATCCTTGATTTTTCTGAGAAAGTTAAATTGAGGCTAAAGTTATCTTGGCTTATTAGTATAACCAATTATTTAGAAACCTGACAGCTCTTTTAGACATTATTTCTGGTAACATGCCTCAGCTGATTTCCTGTTTAATAAATCCCATGCATGCAGACTCAAAAAGTAATCCGAGAGTGACGTGAGTACAATTTGTATCCTCATATTGTAATATTATTTTGTAAATTAAGCTGCCTTTTTCCAGCTCTGGTATGTGTGCTATTTTGTAGATTAAAGCATGTTTATCTCTGAATGGAAGATCTGGACTTTGTTCAACTCTGATTTGGTCTTCCAGTAGCTAACTACTGTTTGGATGAAAATCATTTGGATCAAGGTGCTACTCAGTATTTCTATTTTTAAGTCCTCATATGGCCCAAATAAGACTTTCTCCAATCAGAGTCTCCTGGGAGGAGCAGGTGCCTCGCAGGGTGGTAAAAGAGATGCAAAAGCTTTCCTCTGCTGGGCATTGCTTTGATTCCATCATCAGGCAGTAGTGATTGAAAAGCATTAAATAAAATTAAAGAGCTGTTTTATGTGGGTACTCAGGGAGAATTAAACAAGGTCTGTGCTTGTTTCTGAATCTCCAAGAAACACCTGCACCATCGTTCTGCTGCTGGCAGTTTTAGGCAAGTCCTGACCTGGACGAGAGCTGATCCTTCTTGCACTGGCTGGAGGCAGGTTAACTGGAGAGCAGCAAAAGGAAAATTCACCCTATACTTTGCATAACTGGCTCCCAGAGTCGTGTCAATCGGCTGCCTAATCCCACCACTAAATTTACCTAAATAATAGGGGTTTAATGGATTTCACTTTTGTTCCTCACCTGGGTATGACTATTAAGTCATGAAAGTTTTAAAAGCTTACAAATTAGCTGAAGTGACAAATGAGTGCAGCAGGGTGCCCTGCATGAAATGCTGGTGTTCGAAACCTGCGTAGCTGTTGAAGGGGCTTTGCTCCGCGAGTGGGGTCTCGGCTGAGCCAGAGACCTTGTCATCCCTGAACCGGCCACACAAACTTAGAGATGAGACAGGAGAGAGGCTCTGACTTCTGAAACAGATACTGATTTGCCAAACAAATAACGACCAGAAGATTCTCAAAGGCTGCTGTGAGCAGGAAGCTAAAAGGCATTTTTTAATGTTGGATTCAGATGAAAGTTTTAAACCCTCACCCATATGAGCAGCATTAGGGTCTTCCAATGCTGAATTTGGCCTTTTCCCCGGGAAAAGGTACTCACCTAGCAAAAACAAACTGAAAAGAAGAGTTCGCTCGGTGAGCTGATACACAGATGTTTGAGAGCAGACGGCTCTCTCCTCTGCAACGTGTGCCTCACTGTTTCTCTCGAGTACGCCTCAAAGATTGCGCTGTTTGTGCTCTGCGGAGTTGTGATTTCTCCTGGAATAACCCAGGATGGCTGTGGTAGAAAGCTGTTCTGGAGGAGCCCCTTGAAGTTGTTACAAATAAAATCAAATGTGCTCAGTGACTTCTTACGCAGGCGAAGTTCCCCTCAGCTTAGGGTTTCTACTGAAAGGCAGCAACGCGGTACATTTTCAGAAGATAAGTATCACGCAGTAAACCTCACCTCTGTTGTGCTTTAAGAAAAACAGTAGAAAAAAATCTTGAAAATAGAAGAAGGCAGCTCACAATGAGTCTCATTAGAGACCTCTATTACCAAACAGCACAGGATTCATTTTCTTGTCTATTTTCACCCTCCTCTAGGGATGAATGATGATTAAAGGACAGGATAATAAGAAGGGGGGAATGAGAACTTGCTGAGAAGCAGTAAAAAAAAAAGAGAAAGAGAGGAGGAAAGGAAAACAAGTGTTTTAGTTAGCTAGTCAAGGTTAGTACAGCACTGTATCTGCTCTAACTGACATTATGAAAAATTATAGATGGCACAAAAGCAACTTCACTAATGCTGAACCCTACAAAATTTATCTTGACAACTTAGTGAGCTTATTTGTTCTAGGAGGTTTTTAACCTCCCCACGATGTCTTTTATCTTCATTTTCAGATTTTTTTTCGAGTAAGATTCCTACACAAAGGTAGCAACTTGCACCTCAGCATGTTCATCTTCTTTCGTTGCCTGTTGTGGGTAAGGTAAGAAAGAAAAATCCTTTTTGTGGAAAGAAGGGGTCTGAGACCTAACCGCTCAGGTTTTGGTGCTTACTACCGAACGTGAAGGATTTTCGCAAAGGAGAAAACACGGTTTGAAGAGAGTGACAGATTTTTGCGCGCAAGGGCGGCAGCTCACAGAACTGTTTTCTCCGCAGATACAAAACCAGCTGCCCGAAACGCCGCATCTGCCATCAGGGGGTGCCCGCTCCGAGGCTCCGAAGTTGTTCCTTTGCCGTCCCCCCGCCTGATGGCGAACAAGTTAGTCAGGATGCGGGTCCCCAGGCAGCTACACCCCCCCGGCAACCTGGGCTTTGGGTTCCCCCTCGCCCCGTTCCCTCCCTGCCTACAGGCAGGGACAACGATGCCCTTCGCCTGTGTTAGGAACCCAGGGTTTAAGCTTAAGAGGGGGGTGACGGGGGACGCGGAGCATCCCGGCACAGTCCTGCCCCTCGGGGCTGCCTCGCTCCCCGGCGGGGCTGGCGGCCGCCTCCGCGGGGCGGCGCGGCGGGGCGCGGGGCC